>CACRXP010000667.1:351064-363200 GCA_902702965.1 Spirometra erinaceieuropaei
CAAGGATTTAAAATGTAAGCCCAATGAGTATATGCAGAACATTGACTCCTGAAATACTGGACGGACGTTAACAGTAATTTTGTCCTGAAATCTGCGGCGATGAAATTAAGGTGTTGAGGGGACCTGGAAGTCACTTGTCTGTTTTGAAACCAAGGTCCAGATTGTCGAGCGTTAATTGTAGTACGAAAATAAACTCTGCCCAAAACGAAGGTATTGTCGGCTTGCGAATGGGGGGCCGTATGCACGATGACATAACGTATACTTTATGCTGATAGTACGACAACCAGGCCTCCACGGAATGACCATGTAAGGGCACTAGATCAATGCATACGACTAACAATTTTGGTTAAAATCGATTTTCGATGGCAAACGGGTTCTGCCTCCAATGACAGTTGGTAACAGTCCTCTTTAAAGGCAAGTCTGTGTGACGTCAGGAATTGATGCTTATACGGACATGGTGGCAATCAGGCCTCAATGAACGCAGCCGCGGAGGTCTCGGCCCTTATGGCATGCTCACGAAAACAGCCAGTTCAGTTTTGTATTGTCACAGTCTCCTGCTGAATCCTTTTCTTTGAATTCCAACTCCGTTCACCAGGCTTCCAGTTTGACATCGTTTTCGTATGTGTTCATGTTGATCGGTAACTAAATCGTAGTTGGTACGCAACGCCTTGGAAATGTTTTAGGCAGAGGAGCCAAGGTGAGCCAGATAGCTTCTATTCGGACTTTCATTCAGGCCAAACTTTTGGCCTCAGTTCACATGAGTTACGTTCACAGTTACACTGACAGTATTAAAAAAGGAGTGACCATAAGATAACTTCTGATTTCATAATCTTCCTACATCTGCGCTTATACTAAAGCTGGCTGAACAGTAAAGAAAACAGGAATAATCTTTCTAAATTTATCGTTTTCTAGCATATGTATGTTTTGTGGGCTTACGAGATACCATATTAGCTGCAAAGGTACTAACCTAAAGCCCTAAAATACTTTGTCAGCTGCCTGTTTACAGTTAATTAATATTACGCAGATATCACGCTGTGGTTGATGGATTGCGGCCAAACATTCATGCATGAAATATCGGTCTGCGCCTGCAGACCCCAGTATAACCTGGTTTACTCCAAGTTTGCAAATAATTGCTGAGAAGACTAAAAAAGCCACGTCTGTGTCTGAATTCGTACACATGTCTATAAACGTCCGACAAATGCCATTAGGTAGCAAGCCATATTTGCGCACAGGAGAGTTAAAAATCTTTCGAGGCAAATTGGAAAATCACGACGTGCTTAATGGGATGAAAAGAAAAAAGTTAATTGTGCTATATGAGCAGCGATTTGGAGCCAAAAGCTTAGGCCAAAAACGCCAGGTGCATTCAAGTGCAACTCCGCCCCTCTCAGTGAAGACGTCAGGATTAGTCATTCAAACGTCTCCGCCCTTTTGTGCCCCCCGAACTGTAGGCAGGAGTAATTGCGCGCAAACCACCCCCCCTCAGTATCAGACCTACAGTGGAGGAACAGAACATATTTCAGTATTCTTCAAGGACACCTGTGTCCTGACTTGGGCATTTTGCCGGCAAATGTAACTTCCAATAAAACACAAATCACATTGAGCGTCGTCAGAAGTCAAATTTGTTCATAAATTCAGTTATCTGGACAGGAGGTGACGCGAGATATGCGCGTAGGATATAGTACATCAGTTTCTTGCCTATCTTGCTCTCATCTACTTACACCTGATACTGACCACCATTTCAGAATAGCAGCACAAGTCTGCGCCCACACATACAGCATGGATATCTTCTTCTATTACTAACTTGATCAACTTTGCCTTCGTAGGTGGTTGATTTTTCACGTACCCTGCCACCCAGCCCTAATTTTCTTCGTTCGGAAGGTAAATGGACCGGTGAATGCTTTTCCTTGTATGAATGAGAACCCGATCTGCGATGAGTAAGAATATTAAGTGGCGAGACAGTAATGAGAGTCGGTCTCCGACGACACATCCGACAAATCCCTTAACAACTAGTAGGGCTAATTGTCGTCTTAACGATAAAAATGATGGTAAAAAGTGATGACGATAATTGGAGCACATTTTCCAAAATTGATGCAGTGTCAAAAAGGACACAGGTTAGTCTTTTGCGTCACCCTGTTTCGTGGTTACCCATTCCCAACTCTTGGAATGAGCGTCGGAAGCTGATGCAGGCATGGGCCCAACTAATCCAAGTCGTCGGCAACTTTTTATCTCTAGCACACAAAACTGAGTTCAAACTTGATTTCCTTAGCCAATGGCTAAGAAGTTAGCAGGCGTTCAGCCGACTAGTTAGAATTAGCCTAACCACAGCAAAGTACTGATGTCTAGATTTTAAGCACTGTCATTTCCACTTGCGTCTATTAAAACGCACAGCTTTCAAAGTGCCCTGAGCTAATCATCTGGGTTTCGGTGGTAAGTGTCTTCCCCTACTGTTTGTCTACTGGCAAGCCAATGGGCGCAAAGTGTACTGATGATGGCGTGGCTTCCTGTCTACGAAGTCGTCCAAACATGAAAGATAATCTTTGAGAGGTATGCTCGTACACGACGTATGCCTGGGTAAAATATGCACTCGGTCAACTTAAACACCATCTTTAGTAAGCTCACTCCCTAAAAGTAGTTTTGCTGATGGAATTCCGCCGGGAGGGTCCATAGAGCGCTTTAAAACTTCCCTGACGGAGAACAAATCCATCTTATATCTTAATATAGGAATCATTTTCGCTATTTTTGTTTACTTTTAGGCTGCATCCTGCGAGACCGAATGACCCTCAGAATGGCCGTGTGAATTCCTTAATCGTACCTTAGCTGCTAGTGCTTTGTCTAGGCCGTTTCTAATCTACATATTAGGGGAACAAGACTACGTAAAGCCTTATCATATGTCCGCAGTTCATTATTGAATATCGTATTACTGATATGCTGGAAAAGAAATGTATTCTGGGAGAGTAACCACTGTATTTAAATGCATAAAGTTCTACAAAGTTTCAAATCGGAAATTTTACTTAATTAAGGAACTTCAGCCTTGTTTGATAGCGTTCTTATTACCGTCTTCTTTCACTCGATCTGCACTGTTTGCCAAAATGACAGCGGTTTTTGCAAATATTTTTTTTTATTTTCTCCAAAACCCTGTAGTACTGATATACTAAAAATGCTAATAGCATTGGAAATGTTCTGAAAATAGGACATCGTTGATTTTGTTTCCTAAACGATGTGATCTTGATCACTGAGTAATTAATCGGAAAATACATTTTATAAATGAAAAAGGACTTTTGTCATAACTCGCCCAGATAGTAAGAAGTATGCATAGCATTCGAGGTGCTACGACTTGATCATCCAAATTTCATTCATCACATGCCCTGAGTACCGCATCTCATGTACGGAAGCTTAAAGCATTATGTGCGTCTGCTACGCCACAATCCAACAAACCATAACACTCGCAGCCATATGTGCGCTGGAAGTTCCCTGCCATCTGGTTCCTTGTCGGTGCATACGCTTGTACTCTTGCCGGGTATATAGGCCGTATGCATGGTCGCGCAGTGACTTGTGTCCTCCGCCCAATTCTGATCCGTTTTTGCTGTTGGTCCAAATTCTGGTCAATTGTTTGCCGTGGACCAGGGGGTGTGGTAGTACGTCTAGGTCCGGGTCCGGTTGCGTGCCCTCTCACGCCTCTGGTTTTCTTGACTTTCTCTTGACACTAGGTCCGGACGGGGGTAGAAGAGGGCGCGATGGATGCTGCGCAAGTCTACTCTCACCGTCTCTGCCCTCGGCCTGTTCTGCAGCACACGGTGGACATAGTCGACAACGACAGACGCCGAACGCTTCCGGCCACCGTGATCTAGAAAGCTGATGAAGTCATTTGCTGACGTAGATACTTTCATGAGGACACAAAGGCCTTTTGCGTAACATTTTAGGCACATCAAACTGCTCGTCTTCAGTTCCCTCATCGTTTCTCTATTGTCTGGTTATCTACTGCAAGTAAAACATATTTTGCCTTATAGACAATGTATTTCATGACGAAAATCCGACATATCTTCATTTTTAATCAGGTGACAGTTGGATTGACGAAATATTCAATTCTGCCAAATAACATCCACTTGTAGTACGTGAAAAGCGTTTCTTGAATAAAGCTGTTGGGTGTGCAAAAATGTTACCTCGGCAGCTCAATATTTGGATCAATATTGGCTAATAAATTTCAGCCCGTGCATGAGGGTATGACGTTAATATTCCTTCGAATAGTCTCTTCCTTTAAAATTCAGTACAACACGTGAAAATGACCTGCCTCAATTCGTATATTTCAACCCTAATTTACTCGACCCGGTAGAACGCTCATTTCGAGATTGTTTTTGCAAAGTAGTATCAACATTGATGCCCAATACCTATTATAAGCTTGCGGAAAACATATTTGGATTTTGCTCGTCCTTTACACCTCATCGCATACTGTCTTCGGACATAAAACAACAAACCTAAGATTTGAACAGCCAGCAAAGCAAAACCCTCAGCCCGAATACGGAAAGAAAACTAACGTCTCAAGTGTAAAAAATTATGGGCCTTGACAGTGATGGTTTTCGCTTAACCCCACCAAAGATTACGTACGCTGGCGTGAATGCAATATGGTACGACGAGGCAATTGTCAAAGCCAATTCTGCACGCGCCATGTGCATGACAGTGTGAGCGGTTGATGGCATCTCGTCTACTAACGCCCTACGTCCGACGACAACCCTAACCTGTTTTTTGTGCTGATGCCAAAGCAGGCCCAACTGATCTCACAATTTAATGCCACCCTAGAGACGCATTCAAATTTCTTACATTCTCGTACGACTCATACGAGGCAGGCTCAAATGTCGAAATCGACATTGGGCGGGAAATTTACTGAAGTTTATGGAAAGGTCGCTAAGAGTGACTCTGCCGCTTTGCAGTGGGGCGCTCTTCATCGTACTTCTTAGAATTCCGATATTTTATTTTTATTTCTATAAAAAAGGCTTCAGTTTTGCTGAAAGTGAGAGTCGAAATGATCATGCATGTGAACTTAAAGCTTTCCATAAAATGTGCATTTGGTTTTAGAATAATTCTCAGCGATATAACCCAGGATATAGCGTCACTGTAAATGACAAGCACTCTAAGGGTGTCAAGTGGATTTTTGTGATTTTTTCTGGATGGCTGAATTATAATATATTTATGTACTCACTTCCTCAGACTCACTGCTACTTCGTTCATATTATCACTGTGAACATTTTATAGAACTAAGTCCAACTTTGCATAATGATGAAAATTAAAGTCATGGACAGTTTTTAGCGTATCCGCCCGAACAGAACAGCACTTAAATAAAAACCGAAACATTTCTATAGCCGCATTCAGGTATCGTTATTTTACAGCATTGAGAGAAGGAATTTCTCATTTTTTTCAAATTTCAGCAAACAGAGCCTCAGTAAAACTGGGTTTTCGCTGGACTAAATATCACAGTGACGGTAGAATAAAAAGGCTGCTTTACTTATATCATTGTGCTTCTCGTTTACAACTAATGCAACTTTTAATTGATGAATAATGTGTGACATGGTTATTCTTAAAAACTTCTTAATTTGTGTCTTAAAAGGCAATTGAGACTGGTTTCTAAGATTCAATTCAGAGGGTGCTGCCTACTGAACAATTTTAAGTCCAACGTTTCGCCATACGTGCTACCACTTCTGTCGACTGAGATGGCGAGTATTCCGTCACATAAAATACAATCATTGATCACGAATGTTGGTTTAAGAGTCACAGAAAGTGACTTTCCATATATGAGGTACTTTTTGGCAGTTTGAAAGGAAGACATCTGTTTATTATTTATGTAAAATTCTTAAAGGGTTTCTGATTAGCAACGGTAAGTAGCGCTAGTCAGTGCTAATAGTCAACTGGGTTCAAGCGGTCAAACAGTTGACAGGCTTTATTATGGTAAAAAACGAAGGGTTTTATGTTCTCAGTATTCTGAATACTAAGTATAATCATTTTCATACAAACCACTTACATATGTAATGTTTTATTTTATTAGGCCAGAACTTAAAAAAAATAATTTGCGACCATACTAAGCAATTTTGTGTGAAAGTGGATAAAGAACGTGGGAAGTGTGTCTAAGCTGCAAAATACTACGCACTCTGTCGGGTATCTGTTGCGTTTTAAATAGTGTAAAGGCGGTAATATCTAATGCATCAGCTTATATATTAAAAACCATTCCGTCAGCTAAATACCAAAAGGTGATTACCAGAACTCCAAATACTGACTGCGGAATTAGGAAACGTCTATTCAGTCCAAAAAGGCAAAATGTTTAAGTTTAATAGAATAGAATGAACGGATTTCAGCCACGATTTCCAGTAGACAGCCAAAATTAGTTCCCCACACTCGCAGCTTAAAATAAATTCAGAAAAGTCCCTGATGAACTGTCTGCTTAAGCATTTATTTGGTAATTAGGCAAGTGAGCGGAGATTCAGACAAAATTTAATGCGGTTGAAGTTTACAGGGGAGTCGAAACTTCCAAACTATTGTCTAGTATCCCAGGGTGCGTTTTTAAATAATCGCGCCTAGCCACAAGCAGCCGATGTAAACTTATGCCTTTTTAGCGATCTACGTAATATAAAATAATATAGAACTCTATAACATAGAGTCCAGTGGCTTTGTTTGTACCGTCGCCTGTGTGGTAAGCATGGAACGTCGTGGTACTACAGAAGAGGAAGGACGTTTTTGTTTAAAGAACACCAAACAGCAAGGATTTAAAATGTAAGCCCAATGAGTATATGCAGAACAGTGACTCCTGGAATACTGGAGGACGTTAACTGTAATTTTGTCCTGAAATCTGCGGCGATGAAATTAAGGTGTTGAGGAGACCTGGAAGTCACTTGTCTGTCTTGAAACCAAGGTCCAGATTGTCGAGCGTTAATTGTAGTACGAAAATAAACTCTACCCAAAACGAAGGTATTGTCGGCTTGCGAATGGGGGGTCGTATGCACGATGACATAACGTATACTTTATGTTGATAGTACGACAACCATGCCTCCACGGACTGACCATGTAAGAGCACTAGATCAATGCATACGACTAACAATTTTGGTGAAAATCAATCCTCAATGGCAAACGGGCTCAGCCTCCAATGACAGCTGGTACCAGTCAACTTTTAAGACAAGTCTGTGTGACGTCAGGAATTGATGCTAATACGGACATGGTGGCAATCAGGCCTCATTGAACGCAGCTGCGGAGGTCTCGGCCCTTCGGGGATGCTCACGAAAAAAGCCAGTTCAGTTTTGTATTGTCACAGTCTCCTCCTGAATCCTTTTCTGTGCATTCCAACTCCGTTTACCAGGCTTCCAGTTTGACATCGTTTTCGTATGTGTTCATGTTGATCGGTAACTAAATCGTAGTTGGTACGCAACGCCTTGGAAATGTTTTAGGCAGGGGCGCCAAGGTGAGCCAGATAGCCCCTATCCAGACTTTCACTCAGGCCAAACTTTTGACCTCATTTCACATGAGTTACGTCCACAGTTACACTGACAGTAATACAAAAGGAGTGACCATAAGATAACTTCTGATTTCTTAAGCTTCCTACATCTGCGTTAATACTAAAGCTGGCTGAACATTTCAGAAAATACGAATAATCTTTCTAAATTTCTCGTTTTCTAGCATATGTATGTCTTGTGGGCTTATGAGATACCATTTAAGCTGCAAATGTACTAACCTAAAGCCCTAAAATACTTTATCAGCTGCCTGTTGACAGTTAATTAGTATTACGCAGATATCACGCTGTGGTTGATGGATTGCGGCCAAACATTCATGCATGAAATATCGGTCTGCGCCTACAGACCCCAGTATAACCTGGTTTACTCCAAGTTTGCAAATAATTGCTGAGAAGACTATAAAAGCCACGTCTGTGTCTGAATTCGTACACATGTCCATAAATGTCCGACTAATGCAATTAGATAGCAAGCCATTTTTGAGCACAGGAGTGTTAAAAATATTTTAAGGCAAATTGGAAAATCACGACGTGCTTAATGGGATGAAAAGAAAAAAATTAATTGCGCTATATGAGCAGCGATTTGGAGCCAAAAGCTAAAGCCAAAAACGACAGGTGCGTTCAAGTGCAACTCCGCCCTTCTCAGCGAAGACGTCAGGATTAGTCATTCAAACGTCTCCGCCCTTTTGTGCCCCCGAGCTGTAGGCAGGAGTAATTGCGCGCAAACCACCCCGCCTCAGTATCAGACCTACAATGGAGGAACAGAACATATTTCAGTATTCTTCTAGGACCCCTGTGTCCTGACTTGGTCATTTCGCCGGCAAATGTAACTGCCAATAAAACACAAATCACATTGAGCGTCGTCAGAAGTAAAATGCGTTCATAAATTCAGTTATCTGGACAGGTAGGATATAGTACATCAGTTTCTTGCCTATCTTGCTCTCATCTATTCCCACCTGATACTGACCACCATTTCAGAATAGCAGCACAAGTCTGCGCCCACACATACAGCATGGATATCTTCTTCTATTACTAACTTGATCAACTTTGCCTTCGTAGGTGGTTGATTTTTCACGAACTCTGCCACCCAGCCCTAATTTTCTTCGTTCGGAAGGTGAATGGACCGGTGTATGCTTTTCCTTTTACGACAGAGAACCCGACCTGCGATGAGTAAGAATATTAAGTGGCGAGACAGTAATAAGAGTCGGTGTCTGAGGACACATACGACAAATCCCTAAACAACTACTGGGACTAATTGTCGTCTTAACGATGAAAATGATGGGAAAAATTGATGACGATAACTGGAGCACATTTTCCAAAATTGATGCAGTGTCAAAATGGACACAGGTTAGTCTTTTGCGTCACCCTGTTTCGTGGTTACCCATTCCCAACTTTTGGAAAGAGCGTCGAAATCTGATGCAGGCATAAGCCCAACTAATCCAAGTCGTCGGCAACTTTTTATCTCTAGCACACACAACTGAGTTCCAACTTTATTTCCTTAGCCAATGGCTAAGAAGTTAGCAGGCGTTCAGCCGACTAGTTAGAATTTGCCTAACCACAGCAAAGTACTGATGTCTGGATTTTAAGCAGTGTCATTTCCACTTTCGTCTATTGATTAATATAAAAAAATAAAACTTGACTTAACTAAGTCTGCTACATCAATTTGCCCTATTCAAAAGTTTCTATCCGATGTCTTGGTAAGAGAGGACCTGAAATATATTTGTCATCCCCATACTGCAGAACAGTCCGTCTATTTGATTTTGTTCGTACGAGAGGAGTGGTTAGTTATTTTCAAATTACATCAGTCGTTTGCATCGGTATTACTACAACTCCGCCTTTAATTTCCACAGATTTCGGAATACATAAGCCGCCTGAAGGATGAATCTCTCCAGGGATCGCGTTGGGACCCTTACTCACACCTAACCGCAATCCGTGGCCCTACGAAGCTGTCCTTGGCTCCGCGGCCATATTAAATAGTCATTTTTAACTGGCGAACTGAATATAACGGCTGTTGTTAGCGGGGCACTAAAGGCATTTTGGAAATTCACATAATGGAATCGGTTTAGCAGTATTATTTTAACAGGACGCTCTGGCAGCGATAGCTGAGCAAAATTCTGCTCCGCACTTGGCGACAAGTGTGCCGTAGCCTACAAAAAAAGTCATACGTGCCCTTGAAATGCACTTCAGTGCAGTGCGGTCCCGCCTACAGAGCAGGTATTTGATTGATATGCACGGTGTATCATTCACATTTTCTGCGTGAGTGCGTGGTTAAGGTGCTGGGCGTGTGTCGCATAGGTTGATTAACTGCATTTCGTAAAAAAGTCCACCAAAATCTTCGAGAAGTGGGGCCTCCTTACCAGGGCTCCTTTGCTGGGCTCACAGAAACCCTTTCTGCGAGTAAACCCGGACGAATTGACAAAGTAAACTAAAAACATAAATAAATGGAGCATCGATATGTGATTCCAAAATTTAAATTTTAACTTCTAATTATTTTAAAACTGAAATCCAAAAATGTCCCGTATAATTATTCACATTACACAAAAGCAGTTTTCATCCGAAGAGCGGTCATAAAATTTGCTGGTCTTTCTACACTTTGCTGTCAGAGCATTTTTATACCCCGGTCTCGCACTCAGTGTTGGATGCCGCGGTCATTGACCACCGAGCAACGTTTTAATCACAGAACTAAAGGACTCACGTCATATGAACTAAGTCTGGTACGTTCCGTCAAACGTGAGGTAAAGATGGGCCTGAACCAAACGGAGCATTTCTGTCTTGTCTTTCCTAGTTGTCTTCGGTCTGCGCGGGCGTTGCGGGGTTATCAAGTGAACCATGTTCGATTCCCCCCTGCTTGGTGGCTGAAGTTGGAACTTGGCTAACCTTTGACAGTAAATATGCCAAAAAGTCCGTTCCGACGCCCAGGTGGTCGATCAGATGCATTCTTAGCAGCAAACTTTAACGGCTAAGCTGCGGTAGTGTGTAGTGTGCACGCTACAATTACCTGACCAAAGCCCAAGTTGTAGTAGAGCACTGAAGATACCAGAATGAAGGACCTAATGCATACAGAACTCCGGGCTGTCCTCTCAGCCGACAGTCGTCGCTGGCGAAGCCAAGACTGTTCACTGCATCGAGTCATGCCCTAGAGTCCTTGGGATAGTAAAAGCAGTTTTTAATAGGTTTGTGGGACAGTCTGAATTGGTATCCAACTGGTGTATGCTCCACTTGCCAAAGTGGTGGTTGACCTAGTGGCTTAGATTGCATTCGCCGAGGAATGGTGCATTCAAGCGGCCGCGTAGCCAGCTGCGACTGTGTGAACGCCGGAGCTGAAGTCGGACGAGTGGGTTTGGGTCAGCGCATCTGGAACGGCTCGCCGTTGCACGGGCTAGATGACCTTGAGGCAGCAAGGCTTTGGACAAGGACACAAGGCAGAAGCGTAATGGCTGCCTATAACAAAACCGTCGAGTGCTTCGCCCACTGCAGAAGTCTGGACAAATACTTGCTAAGACACTATTTCAGTGCACACAACTGCCCACATCAGACTGCCGCAGCTGATACCGTGGAGCTGGAGTGCAGTTCTGAAATGGAAAATCTGCACAGAACATATGTCTGTATAAAACACTATGGAATATTAAATCCCTGTGTAACAATTAATAATTCAGTCACTCGAGCACGATTTCAGTGGACAAAATGACTAAAACCGCCAAGTAAATTTGTTGGGGAAAACTACTGTACACTACGGAACGGACAGATAATTGAAATATGTTTTCTGGAATGTTTGCCTGACGTCCATCTACGCACAGCTGTTCGCAGATAAGCAAGTAAGTAATTGTCTTTCGCATCTGAATCGCCTTTTAGGTGGATGTATTTCGATACCCTGTAGAAACGCCAGCACATTGAAGAATCGTGGTCAGATCCACTGGAGCGACTGAAGGGATATAGATTTTCTGCGGAGATTATACATAGTAGTCTAATTCATCTCATGAGTAATTCTAAAAACTGTTTTAATTAAATTCGCAAACAGGACGTTATTTACTCGTCATCATTTAAAAAGACTGAAGAATAGTAAACCATTTAGCGAATCCAAAGAAAATTTTCTTATGATTATCGAAAACCGACTTGTCTGAAAATGATTTTCGCATTCAGAATTTGGTCTGGAAATCAATCCGATGACTAGATGACTAATAAGCCGAAAATGGGCATTCCAGTTTGCTTTGTCTTCGTCAGTAAAGTCACTCTTCCTATTACGCACTGCTAGGCGGCTTTGCCCGAGCTCGAAAGGGAGTTGCCAAGGCCTAGTAGGGTGACTGAATTCCATAGCGCAGTCGGTAAGTGCCCTCTACTACAGTATATATCCGATCGCAATCGACAGGACAACAAGACCATGGTTAAGAGGATTGACATCTAATTAATAGGTCTCAGGATCGAGCCTCAGATGATGCACACTTCGGGCTTGAGTATGACTGGCTGACGACGGCTAGTGAGGCAGAAATGGCCATTCCAGTTTCCCGTCTCTTTGTCGGAAACGTTGTCCTGCCTATATGACGCGTCGCAGAGTGGCTGCTGGCCGGGCTCGAGAGAGAGAGAGAGAGCATCAAGGCACAATGGGACATGTAAGTTCCGTAGCGCGATCAGTGAGCGCCCCTCGAGCATAAAAGT
>CACRXP010000668.1:4899-18793 GCA_902702965.1 Spirometra erinaceieuropaei
TGAGATTTCGCAACCGGTCCGCAGACTTGCGTAAAACTCGCAAGAGGCATAGGTTCGGGCGATGGCGTCCTTACTATGCAATTCTGGCAAATGCTTTAACCCGATTTATTTGAAACTGTCAACTTCTCCCTACGGCCATCATTAATAGCGAAGGATGCCTTTTGATCGGCAAGACAATTTGAAAACACTTTGGTCTTTGCAACGTTGACGGGTAAACCGAATGACCCAGCGACCTTGTTCATCCAGGACAGTGCATTGTCTAGGTCATCAGCCTGCTACCAGCGGAGCCGAATATTCAACTGTTGAGGAAGATTTTTACGAAATATCTTACACAATGGTAAAGCAATAGCAGGCCTTGATCATGGCGATGATTCATGATGGCGTATTATTTAGCCCCCTTTTCCATTACGGGAATTCACAATGATCTTGGCCGAATGCCGCAACGAAGTCAAGAGGTTAGACCGCCAGCTGCTGGTAGCATTGGTAAAGTTTGAGGGTACCAGACTACGTGATTGATTAACCGGTTTGTTACCCCCAAAGTGGGCCACGCGGTAGATGCGCTGAACCAACACGCGAGCCATATTGGATCTCTGGCAGGCGTTATCGGACTGCGCACCATTGCAAATACCAACATTTCGGGGTGCGGTGACAGACCCGGTTGCTGAAAGACGTCGCGCACACTGGGATCCCTGCCCTCTCCATTTTTGTTGTTGATTAAAATCCTGATCATTTGTTGTGTGGACCAGGGGTGTGGAGTAGAGCGCCAAGGCGCGGGCTCGGCCTCGCCATCCGCCTACGTCCTTCTCCGCCTCCGGTCTTCTTGACTCTCTCTTGACATCAAGCCCAGGGGGGGAGATTGCGGTAGATGCAGTGCAGGTCTACTACCGCTGCAAACTAACTCACGCACAAGTCACCTTGCCCCCTTTCACCTCGCTGTGAAGCACACGGTGGACATCGCCGGCACGACAGTTGAACTGTCGATTTATTGGTTCATAGGCAGAATGGTATTACCGACAAAGACAAGGGAGACTGGAATGGCCATTTCTGGTTTATTAGCCGTCGTCAGCCAGCCATACCCAAGCCCGAAGTGTGGAACACCCGAGCCTCGAACTCGCGACCTGTTGGTTTAGAAGTCAACGCCTCTACTCACCGGGCCACGAGCCCGTTCATCTACATTTAACTTGGAGCCCAGCGTGGCTGGGTTTCGTCTTCGGGTCACGCAACTTTTTGAGCCGCTTAGAAAGCATGATGACAAAAACCCTTACAGTGATGTCATTGAGACCAATGCCGTCGTGGCTTTTTCACTTTGTTCTTTCTGCACAGACGTGGTCTCGTCCCAACCACCAGAGCAGATTCCGTCCCCACCTGCCTGCTTCGTTCCTAATGGAATCGGGGTATCGGAGTATCGCCAAAAGACTGCCCTAATGGGGGAATGCCGGAGACGTCAGATGACAGCATAGACTGAATGAGATTAAAACTTGCCTCTCAGGGTAGGAGAACTAGCGAGAAGTCGGTCTCAAAGTTGAGAAAGCGCTCCCAGTCTTCTGCCAGTACTCGAACTTGACCGAGCCGCTATTCATACCATAAACAATCGCTCGGTGCGTGCAACGTGCCACTAGCTTTGCGAATAAGTTGAGTTTTCAGGTGTCGTCGGTGTTTAGGTCCTTTTCGCCATGTCGGCCAACTACCCTTTTTAAGGCGATCTCTGACCGACTCTGTCCCAATTTTCCGGAGTTGGCCAAGAGAGCCACCGTTGTGGCGTCTCTTGAGCTGCCTGGCAGACAGCTATAGGTCTTTGTTCTGGTCCAATCAATTCGTCGCCCATAGGTGAGTCCGAGAAGTTACTTGCGGACTGGTGACACTGGTGATGAGTATTTGTTGCATCTCTTGACTTGAACTGCAGGGCTGCATCGGACTCCTTTTTTCACGGCCCACACTATCGGATTGTCATCATTTTACGACATGAAGATGTCTCATAGGAGGTATTTTGGGCCCAGATGGGCAGGGAACTGTTAGGCATACGCGAACGTAAACAGGATGTGACCTATATACGTTGATAGTTTTGGCACCAAACACCTGCCCGATATCATTTATCCTGCTGCAACAACGAGCCGACTAGAATTTAGTCGGTCTGGCTGGCCGCCCGTTCAGATCATCTTGATTTGCTGCGGCGCTAGGGGCTCGTGCTGAGGACAAACTCGGCTCTGGTCAGAGAGACTTTACACTGTTTCACCACTGTTGCATCGAAAACCAGGTCCAAGGCGGTCATTATGGTGGTTGTGTTAAGATTCATCTGACCCAGTCCAGTCATATCAACCATCGTCAACAATAATCAGATCTCGGTGAGGGGATCTGTTGATTTGTTCTTGCAACGGTGAGTAAGCTTGTCACTATGGTTGGCTGCTGATGTTTGGCGCGTAGACAAATACCTTGCAGGTGTTAACAAAGTACCCATCACGTGGTTCGCACGTCACCTGGTCATTTGATTCGTTCCCACGCATGTGATGCGTGGTTGCTCAATTCCGAGGGGGCGGTAGCTGCATCTTGTCTGTCAGCGGAGCTCTAGAGGCAGCTGCAATAAAGATTGAACTGATAGTGGGTCCTGGGATCTTAATTTTTCCTAACTTCTGAACGTGGTGTTCGAGCTTCAGTTAGGTAACAAACGTCCGTGTTTTGCTAATGAAAGCTATGTGCCGTCAGAGTGGATACCTGATCGTGAAACGTTCACTCATTCCAGCATCCAATGCATGGCTTCTGCCCACGATTGAATAGGGGTCTCGCATACAATTCGCCCGCAAGAATGGAAAAGGATTACAGACCGCGTCGGTTCCCACAAATGTCGTAGCATGGGTCTCCTAACATTGTCGGGACTTGCATGAGGATTCGTAGGATTTTTGAATACATGTGGAGCCGCAATGGTTTCCCAGTTTATTTAAGGTTGTCTCCTCTATCACATTGGCTCAAAATCTACCCACCAAGCGAACTTATTGGTGGATCCACCGCCGCCCTGCCACACTGCTGTCATCGCGCTTCGCAGTCGGCTTGCCCTTCGCAGCCTGATAGTGCTGTCACTGCTGGTCTCCGACCCTTTATTTGCCAGAATCGGGCCCCCTTTTATAGACCTTCGCCGAGATCCGATTCACTAACGGCCTTCTGGAGTCTCGCTCCGTCGCCAACAGCTGAGGTAGTGGGTATATGTATGTCATTCCGGCTTCGGAAGGGTGCTATCTATCCTTAGGCGGAAGAGTTGGGCATATACTAGCGGTTCATTATCACGAATACAGGCTTTGGCCAGAGTTGAGACGCTCCCCCACCTTCGCCCTTAGCCGGTTATCCTTCCCCTGTGGCTTTTCCTGTCTGATCGTTGAGAATTTGTGGTAGTCACGATAGTTTGCGTGTCCGCTCGGATGTTTGACCGGCTATGACGAAGGGAAGGGGAAAAGGCTGTCGGCTATTTGCTGCTACTGCGGCTGTAAAATGACAATTGTAGCAGAATTATCTCCGAGTCGAATATCAAGGCTTTTGAGCCTCATGTTTGCTGGGAGTCATTAAGACTTCTGCACGTACAATAAACCAGTTAACGTGACTCTTGTCTACTGGATCCTACCGGTTCGTTTAGCCTTTTGTAAGTACCTTTTAACATGGTTTTGTCAAGCGTGTGAATACAATCATTCTGAACTTTGTCACTTTGAGACGCAGATTTCTCACACTTCCTAATGCCTCCTTTCTCCATTTTCAATCCCAGAGGTCTGTAAAGCAAAACTCACTACCGATGACTTCCCGTACACCACCTGAAGTTGACACGAGGGATCGAGTCGAAGAGATATAAAGAGTCTACTATGGGCTGACCTGATTTTCAGTGTCGTATGTGTTTTTTAAGGTCCTCCTTGTTTCTGCCCTGCAAACTTCACAAAAATCTCTCGATGAGGCCGTGGACGGAGACCACTCTCTCTGCCCCCAGTTTTTGCCCATCCCGGGTCTTGCTGTACTCGAGTCTTACCTTGCATCTCGTGACCTCGCGGGGGCTGCTGCTGCTGCTGTTGACCAAGACTCCCCACAGTTCCTACGCTTGGGTGCATTCTACCGGGCCGTTGAGATGTGTCACGCTCTCTGGGGTCGCCACCGGCCTGGCGATTCGGACCTTAACAAGACTGCGGCGCAGGCCTCAGCCGTTGCCCCTCTGACATCCACCGTGGAGCAGGGTGGTGATGTGGAGATGGGTAGTCCCGTATCAGGCAGCCGACAACACCGCGACCAGTCAAACTTCTCGCTCGAAGATCTTGCCCGGAAGCAGGCTGTTTCCAAATGGATACGGTACTCTATTTTCCCATTCTTGTTTTGCACTTGCCGTTTTTGTCTCTGTGTCCCATTTTCTCCCCGAATCGCCTGTCATCCGAAAGTCTGCATGTCGTGAATATTCGATTTAGTCTAGCCGCCAACTATGGTATTTGCCCTTGATTAGTCTTTTACTATAAATGATTAACACCCCTTGTTCAAACCTGATGTGTTTTTTAGGGTGATTTTACTTAAAATGTACTTCGGGGGCGCTGTCATTCCACCCATTTAAAGTAGACTTAGGTGATATAATCACGAAATTGCCGTTAACTGCACAGATTTACTGTGAGTAAAACAGGATCACCGTCTAAGGTAATTAAAAACGAGCGTCGTTTTTTCGTCGGTGCTAGCTGCTATCACAAGAATGTCTACACGCCACCTAGTGGTCTTTCCACAAATCGTGTACCTTTCTACAACTGTATAACTCAATTTTGGTTTAACCAAGGACAGTGGATAAAAATGCCAACGAGATAGAGGGGATGTTCAGCCTTAGTGCTAACAGTACTTTGCTGTTGCAGCGAACAACCGAGCTAAAATCCGACGCAGGAATTTAAAAAATGGACAAAATGCTCATTTACAGGTAGCTAAAACTCCGAAAAAAATCATTTTTGCACGCTCAGGGACAGTCTAGTCATGCATAATCTGTCGTTTAAAGAAAATCTGCAATAAGACGTGACTGGGCCCGTTAGTGAACCAAAAGTTCTGACACACAATGTATTGTTTGTGGTATTAATTGCTCCCTGCGGTACCCCACCAGAGCATATAGCGCTTAGTTGGTTGTCTAAAGCTCTGGTCTCTTGTTCGTGTTCGCTGCGAACGGATCCTGCTACACGCATATTTCACCGGATGTATTAGGAGAAACGGAGCGCGAACCAGATCACGCGCTCAATACACAGGGGACTGTAGGCGATTTTTTAGCCGCAGATCAGAATGCCTCTAGCGTAAGCCTTGTAGGACCGTTTATATCTTTAGCCATGCCTCACCGAACTTTATCCATCCATTGTCTGAAAGGGACAGGCCACCACCCCTGCGTTTTCTAGCGCAATTTAAGAAGCAGGAGCCTATTGCCGCCTCGCTCAGTTGACTTTCGACTACTTTATTAGTCCTTTTCACAGGGGTTAGAAGTCGTTTGTAATGGAGGCGGGGACATATGACAACCTCCTGGTATTTGTGACGTCATCGGCGTACTCGAGGTCTGAAGTTATTTTCTGCTCACACATAGTTGAATCCGAAAGATGGTGTACTTTTCTATAGAGCGGGCGTAAACAGTACCTTTTGACGTCGATTGTCACTTCAAAAAATGTCCCTTTGATACCGCACTGTTTGTTTGAATCTGAATTCGCTGATTAACGTGGAGACCTTGGTCAGCAGACCTCTGCGACTTCTATTCGGACACCTGTATGGGAATCTTTGTGGCATCCAACGCATGCCTGAAGCTGTTCATTCTTGCTGTCATCTGTACGCTTCTGTGCTTTCTCCAGGCAGTGCCGTATGTCCGTTGGATATTCATGATTTGCGCCATTTCTGACTACCCACGCCCTCAGTTGACTTAATTAATTAATTACATAATTTAACTGACGGAATGGTTTGTGGCTGATTTAAACATTCTCGGCAGTTCTTATCTCCCTGCTCACTTAATTGTAAAGGTGATCAGCCATCTTCTCTGTGAAAGCATTTGAGGACGGCATTAGTACTGTTCTTGCCTTGCTGTTCCTACCAGAAGTGAAGCCTTTTTTCGTAATGCCCTTGTGACTTCTTGCGCATTTGTCACGATTGTTATTTCGGTGTGTAAAAGGGTGTTGGCCGTCTTGTAATGGCCACCGACACAGTAGTTTGCATTTATTTACAGCCATGACGTGGATTATTTTTCACACAACTTACAAATTGCCGACTAGCAAATCCTTAAATATCACCACCTCTCAAGTGATAATTACTGTCTGTCTGTATCTGGGAGCGGTTTTGTCCGTTTAGTTCTGTTTAGTTGTCACCTCCAGAGTCGTCGAAGTTCAGGCGCTACAGCTCTAAACAGGTATTACAGACAAAGGCAGGAAAGACCCAGCCGACTACTTGTCATCTATTTTTCGTCGTCTACCAGTCTTTTCACGGCCTGTCGTTGCGGAGATTAAAGTAAAAGCGGTCAGGCTTGATTGAAGCTTAGGGAAGGCCGTTCTCCTAAATTTTGACGAAGCGGCAGGTGCGTCTTTCTAGCGTTGCATTAACTGACAAAGTTCCGTTCCTGGCCGCAGATACCGGCGGGTCGTCACTTCCTTTGCCCAAAATGTGAACTGGAAAAAATTAAGGCCGTGATTTGTCCAGTTGACCGGTCTGTCGTACGCTGCTGAAGTCTCGAAGGAGGTATCTCACTGTTTGCTTAAATCTGAACCCACTTATTCACGTGGAAACTTTGGCCAGCGAAACTCTGCGCCTTCCTTTCAGACACATGTCCGGGAATCATTGAATTATATGTCTGCACATAAGTATGGCTTCGTTCCGCTAGGATTTTTTGCATTCAAACCTTCTAGAGACCAACTCCGGCCCTGGATGCTGTCTCGACTGAAGGAGTTGGGTCTCTCGAGTCTGGTGGAGTTCACACAAAGCCAGGACGCAGAACCCATCGCCAAACTGCGCGACCTTTGGTCCACTGGAGCCCAACTGTCCAGACAAAAGTTCTTCGAGGGCATCTTTGCGTGCCTCTGTTGTGGAGAGACTGGGCTGGCCTGTCGCATCGCAGTGGCCGGCCAGTTGCCAAGCATGGCCATTGTGCTCTCACAGGCCCCAAATGGAGACCCGCAGTTCAAGCATGACATACTGAGACAACTTCAGACTTGGCATGAACTAAAAGTGAGTGTGTAGCTTTTTATTTGGCTAACCTTTCTTTTCGCTACCTTCCCCCTGTATGCCTGAACTAGATCGTCAAAGTGCTCAACTCATACGAATGCAGTTCCATAAGTAGTTTTTAGAAATCAAATGACACTGGGAGCTCTTACAAAATGTCAACCTCTTCTGTCTGCTAGCTCACTGTACATACCTGCCTATTTGTGGATGCTGTGATCGTATTAAATGCCCAGCATTCTCCATCTAAAATCGATGAAATGACCTGCACTGTAAAACTGTTTTTTTACACTCCTCTGCGCCCATTTTTGCTCCCTCGCTCGCGAGCAGTTTTCCTTGCTAGACGGCACGTGTACAATCAAGTGGCGAAATCTCTACTGCTATGATGAAGCCTCAACTCGTTGGAGCGATCGCTGTTATAGAGAAGTGCCTTTACAGTACTCCACTCGCAGGTACCAGCTAAAAGCCACTGTACCCCCGTTGGGGGCCCGATGAATTTATATCCATACACGCCACTATTTTGTCACGTGCCAACACGGTGTCGTTATTTAGCAGAAATATCAATCTTTAAACGAACAATTAAAGTTGCTTAATAATTTCGAACGAGAGTAATACCTTTGCAGATCTTATTTCTTGACAATCCATTGTTGTCTTTTTTACAGATGGACAAGCGTATTCCGAAGGCAATGCTTTACACTTACGCACTGCTCGCCGGTCAGATCCACCTTCCACACCCTGACTACGCCGGTGAGGTCCTGGATGTTCTTGCAGGCGTCAGTTACCTTCAGGCTCTTGGCGTCCACCTCTGGTATCTAACGGACTACGCGACGGGTTTGTCGGGCGTCCTGAAGCTCTTTTCGCATAATTGGCACTCCTTAACCGCTGCGGTCACTCCGCCGTGCCCTCCTACCACCGCGGACCTGCAGACAGCTGTGAAACCACAATTTGACGCAACTGCAACCGCGCTACTACAGCCGAGGGGTAGGGTCTAATTTCTGCCCCTTTCACTTTTTTCCTGCTGC
Organism: Spirometra erinaceieuropaei; assembly: GCA_902702965.1. Lineage (NCBI taxonomy): Eukaryota > Metazoa > Platyhelminthes > Cestoda > Diphyllobothriidea > Diphyllobothriidae > Spirometra > Spirometra erinaceieuropaei. The sequence goes on from CACRXP010000668.1 coordinate 13,089, forward strand.
TCCACCAAGGTGTTTGGCTTGCTTACTCGTCCGTGCAAACCACAGAGAAACATACTTCCACGTTGCTTGACAGTTTTTTGTGGAACTTTGCGTCTCCGATAACTCGTAAACCTACTCGAATACGTTGACCCTGATAACCATTTATAGATCAACGATACTGATTGAAAGATGGGTAGGATTGACTTATGTGGCCCCCTAAACAGAACGTGGAAATAGATACGCCCCGCCCAAGCATTAGAGGTGCACCTTCGCATAATTGCGGAAAGAACAAAATACTGCCGTGTCCGAACCCCAGCGATAACCCTAATACAAAACTAGACCGTTGCCCTAATCTTGACCCTAACCCCACTCTAAACCTTAACTCTGCGGTTAAAACTGGCCCCCACCTTAGCTCGAAACGTGATCCTCACTTACCTCACCGTTAACTTTAACTCGAACCTTAGACCTAATCCTTAACCTAACCTCTATTTCACTGGAGATTGGCCAAAGCCACCCCTACTGCAGGCGGTTCCTGTCCTCGTGTCCTGTTTAGGAGGCCATATAAGTCAGTCCTACCCCCACCTCCCGTTTAGTGTAGTGGTCGGTATGGCAACCAGTAAATAGCTTGGTGCTCTAGCGAGGTTTTCTAAAATCTCAGAATTGGAAGTCAACGTAAAATGTTCTCCTTGCCTGTACCTGACCGGCACTGACATTGTTCACAGCAAAATGAGCAGGACTTCTCTTCTTTGTTTCTACCCCGTCGTCGTTGTACTTAACTACATTTGAGCCCTTTTTCCTTCCTATAGGCAACCGTGTCCCTACAACTATTAAAATACTTCTCAAACGACGCATGCGGTGATCCCTCTGTTTCTGAATCCTATATTAACCGAAATAAGCCACAAAACATCCTGCCATATGTACTCAACTTAAATTTATAGAGCCGTGACCCTTACCCTAAAGTATACTACTAGCCGCCTGCCGGCAGTTGATGATTATTGCGCGGTTATCCGCTGTGGCTGATGGACTTCGGCCCAGAGAGTCATACATAAAAACTTCGGTCTGAGCCTATAGACCTTAAATATACTGATCTACTCCAAGTTCGCAGTTAATTTCTAAGGAAATTTAAGAGCAACAGGAGTCACTTCGCCTAAGCCCCCGGGCAAATTTTTACTCCTAAATCATCACTGTAAGATAGAGCTGTTAGCCGGCTTTCACTCCAAGGTGATTTCTCCTCTTTAACAAGTTATATTAAATGAGTTAACTAATTTTCAGAAGTCATTCCGGAGAGTATGCAGAACCCGGAGGATAAAACATATCGCTTGAAAACTCCCTACGTACATGCGCCCTAAAACAGATGTTCAGTCCTAGTCTAATAACTTTTTTAGGTCTGCATTCGTTTCTTTACTCCTTCCATCCGTCTGGCTTTTAATAATCATGGTAAAGTGCCCGAAAAATTTCCTGCAGCTCTGAAATCTCGTGATTGGCCCAGAGACGTCGCCTATCATCTCCTACGGTTAAAATGTCGCCGGTGGCACAGCCTTGAGCGAACACTGGACCCCACCTCCATGTGGCTTCGTCAGGGCAACTGTGGGAGCCGCAACACACCCGCTCTCTCTGACTGGTCTGCCTCCTGGCACCTCTGGCGTGTTCTTCATGCCCTCGGCTACCGCCAGCTCAATCCCCTGGCCACTTCGCGCCTCCACAGCGAGTTTGCTTGCCAGCTAGAATCCTCGGGACTGTGGCAGTGGGCCATTTTTGTCCTTCTCCATGAGGAGGACCCGCGGGTCCGCGCTTCCAGTGTGAAACAGGTCATCGCTCGTCACATGTCGTTACAGCCGCGTGCTGTGATGTCTCAGGGCAAGGACGACTTCTTCCACCTGGATTCTCCAGAGGCTGTTGACGCTGCCTTCACGAGGGCTGAAACATTTCTAATTGAACAACTCAATGTGCCCAAACGATGGTTGCACGAGGCAAAGGTAAACAACCCTTTAGTAATGTGTTTGTGAAGGTGCGCCAGCTGTTGGCGTTCGGTCTCGTGTGTGCCCATCGTTCGAACATGAGCCGCCGCTTCGAATCGTCTAAGTCGAACTGACAAATTTGAACATTGTTCCAATGTCCTGCTGTAGGCAAACGCTTCGACCTAAATTACCAGCGCTAATGTTGTACAACCTGCTTTCTCCACCCTCCAGTTGCCATGTTCAGGTCGGCCCACACACTCATCTAAATCAGACAACTCATTTTTAACTACCTGATGACGATATCATCTTAACCATTCCCACCAGGAATTTTTAAGTCGGTGGCTTGATATTTTGTGCCCATGTAAGCTCATCGCGACATGAGTAAACAACCGCACCGGAACACTCACAAGTCTATCATCAGAGAAAAAACCAGCGACAGAGGGCACGACATCTATCTGGCATCTTATTCAGCCATGGGGTGGTGTTACAACTCCCAAGGTTGTTGCTCAAGACGGTGTACGCAAACGTGGGATCGATGTATCGGTCCGTCGAGTTCTCTTCGATTAGAATAGTAAAGGACTGCCCCCAAATTGCGTCGCTTTACCTGACATTATCGCTGTTGACTCTTCAAAAACAAGAAGCTCGTCATCGAGATGTTTTTTTTCCCACTCCATTGCTTATATCCTCAGACACGCACTCTTTACTTCGAAATGGCCAATTACAGCGCTTATATTGCAAGGTATTCTATGCGCATTTTTTCGTTCATGAAACTGCCTGCACAGGAAATCGTGACTGTTTGTTTTGCATCTACGCCCATTCCGACCAGATTCACTAAAATAAAGAAGGCCGTCTATGCTTCTTTCTGTTCGTGTCACACTTCTCACTCTCGGATGAATCGATCCTTTGGAATCATTTCAGTTTCACTGACTAGAAGAAGGGGACGCATTGTCGTAACTACGTCTTCAGATATTGACGAAAATGCTGATTACGTGGTCAGAACTAATCACTGACCCTGAAATTCGTACCGAGTTGTCTACCACAACTAAAAGCGACCGCACATAAAAACCAGATAAATTAATCGGTAACCCTTGTTTTCGAATTAACCAGGCGAATCTATTTTCATTTTGAGCTATTGTTATGTCAGAATTTCAGGGTTCAGCATGACTAATGATTTCTGGCATTTGTGAAGAGTTATCTCGTAGCTCACTATCTGATAAACTACACTTAGGAGGCCACCTGCTTTCTTTTGCTGCATGCAGGCCTGTCTCGCCCGTTCGCGATTGGTCGGCTTGCCATTCTCAGCCAGAGCTCGGAGGCGGCGACACCTGTTTGCCAGTTTGGAAGCAGCACATTGGCTAGCCGCAGGCCACGTGGATGCTGCTCATGACGTCTGTCTGCAGCACCTGCTCCCCGACTTCATTTTGCACTCGGAATCCACTGCCACTATCCTTCCCTCGTCGACCAACTTTGTTAAATCCAAAGCGAGTGGACTTCTAGCCTCTAGGTTGCTTAGCGTTTTGCAACCATTCATCCAACTGCCACCAGATAGATGTCCATCCTCTTTCAGCACAGGCAAGTTCGCCTAGTCTCCGCCCCAAGGGCTGACTAAACTGTGCTATTGTCGTGACTGCTTGACTTGATAATAATTCCCTTTTAACATTTGTTTTCCGAGTGCGGATCGATGTCCGGTAAATGTGGATACTCTCCAAGAACCAACGAATATAGATTGATGCATACCCCGTGCACCCAGGTCGACTTTAGCCACCTGAGATAGCAACCAACTCAACCCTCTTGATGAGCGACCGGTTCGGCAAAATAAAGTTTGTTTTTTTGGATTTCAAACGTCACCACCTGACCCTGGGCCAACTCCTGATACTTGCCGCTCGGGCGTGGGTTAGGTGGTCCAGTCTACCCCGCCATGCATGAAATATCACTAGAAGCGAGTCAGGCCGCCACGGATTTGTTCTCTTTTTGTTCCAAGATGACTTTTGCACAAAAGAATGTAAACATTGTCGAACCCCCAGTTTGCTAGGATCATTGAAGACCTTTTAACGGTTCATACTAGTTCTTTGTTGTAAGAACGTCCTTTTTGCACTCTCTGGACTGATTTTGTCAGGGCAGTTGAAGGACCCCCAAACTATTGGATATTTGAATAGTAGTCTTTGCTTTAATCTGCCTAGTAGAAACTTAATACGTAATTTTGCCGCGCGCACTTAGGTCTCAAACATCTCTCAGGTCAACTCCTTATTGGTTTTACAGGTGCTGGTGTCTACGTTGCCTATGGTCGTGTACTGTACCTGATTAATCACTTGTCAGCTGTCACACAACCTAACACTGACCACAGTGAGATCACGGGCGGACCAACTTCTCTCGCTGAAACCCTTGTCCAGTTGGAGAATTCCTGTCAGGAGCTGTGCGAGGTTTTAAAATCAATGACCGTCAACTCGACTCATGAACGGTAAGACGCTTCTACTGGCCTGCGGACAATTGTTTAATGCATACTGACCCAACTGTGAAAAACCCGTCATCTCGGTGGGATTCGATCCCACGACAGCAAGGGAAAGGCCTTAGTGCAGCCAACGCTCTAGCCACCTGAGCTACGGGGGCCCATCCATGAATTGTTTAATGAGCATTAACGATCCCTGAACGCTTATTTATCGATTTTAAAAGGCCCTCGAGACTTAAGTGGTCGTACCTCCAACGTTGACAATAAGGTGCGTATATGCACATAAGTGTGTGCATACAAGCGCTCGGGAAAAGCGGATCTTTTTAGCCCAGTTCATTGGGAGTTCTTAGCAACTTCCAACGTCAGAGATTGCGTGAACCACAAGGCTGGAACAGTGGACCCCTACGGTCGCCAGGTATCGGCGTCAACCTGTGAACAGCGTTCAAGCAGCTGCCCAATGTCATGATTTCCAGCCTTACTGAAAGCGTGCCAGGCAGGTCCGATGCTATAGTTACCACACGTGAACGGCCAACAAGGTATTTGACTTCGGGTAAACGACTAGTGATGCCTCCCTAGTACAAAATCGTTTCGTTGTTTTTGTGGATTTCTTGACCTCATATCCAGTGCGGTCCCCAAGAGAAAGACTGTTACATCAGACCCAGACGGGGGCACGAGAGCCGGAGGCGGACTGCCTGCCTAGCCTCTTAATCTAGATCTCATCTTCATTCTGCTTGATTCAGTTTTACTACTAGCTCATAGTGAGAAATGGAGTAGAACGTTGATTCTGTGAACTCTCCATCCACCTTAATAAATTAGGACGCCTTCCACTTATCACTCCGCACTGAATGCCCTGATTTGGAAGCCTAAACCGTTGGGAAACCTGCCTCCGATACCGAGATCCAATCTATATGAGCTACCTAATATGACCTTGTTGTTACCTACATCTGCAAGATCCAAGTAGACGAGGTCTGGTTCGCGTGGGAAGACCAAAATCTGTGGCACGCTTAGAGTGAGACCTCGTGATGCTGTGCCGTTTCATCTCCAGTCGCTCTGGCCGTGTATTGCCGTTGGAATGCGACAGTTGTGGTAGTGCTGTAGACACTTCGTACGTCACTAATGCAGCACCTAAGGATGTGAATGGTCCCCTTTGATCCCGATGGACGAACCACTGCAAAGCCAGTTACCAGTCTCACTAGAGCCATTCTTACTCGATCATTTGTAGGAAAGCTGAGTGAACAGGTTTTTGCTATTGCACTCTGGTCAGCCAAACTTTCTAGGCTTAGGTCCTAATATTTTTGCCTCGCTGAGTGGCCAGAATCAGT
>CACRXP010000668.1:20230-47195 GCA_902702965.1 Spirometra erinaceieuropaei
ACACGGACGCGCCTTTTTCGACTCGCGTTTATGCTCTAGAATATGGGCCACTCCTACGCACTCTCGCCAAACTATCTTACGGGAATTACTTGCACACCATTAGTAGAGTATTCTTGCGTGGCAGAATTAATCTCCATACTCACTAAGGTCATTCCGCTTGCAGATAATGATTTTGTTTAATTACAGGGTGGTAAAGAGTGAGATTGCATCGGCCGCTGTTAACGTTCTTTCCGCTTTCGCTAAACAACGCCCTCCTGGGGACCGATTTGACGACAGCCCTCCTTTGCCACCCGCAGCTGGAGGCGAATGTGATCGCATCGACTACCTGGAAACTTTACGTCGTTATGCCCATCTTATATCCCAGCTCGGCCTTCCGAATGAGAAGAGAATGCGTGAACTAGAATCCCAGTTCGCTTTTAGCGTCTGTCACAGTCAACTGTCTTAAGTCTTCATGTACACTGTCTTTATTTTTTTCCGAAGAGTTCTGAGAACCGTTTTGCTTGGGTGCATTTTTTTCTGCCAACTGGCCTTTTATACTGTCCATATGAAGTTTTTTTTTAATGAAGTCCACGCCGTACGCGACATAGTCGCATAATGTTTGACCGTTCTTTTTTAAACTAGTCTTAGCTGTACGCAGTTGCGTACAGTTCCCGGACCTCAGTTAAGGGTGAGACGTACCACGTCCCAGTTAGGAATACTGTTTAGGACACCATTAGAAAGACAGAATAGACCTTGCGATCGGCAGGACGGTACGCGCAGCGATTCGATTACACGGAAAGGTCGCGTGCGTCTTATCTTTTTGACTCAATATTGTGTGCCCTTGAGGTGGACCGACGGCAGGTGATCAACCGGCCGAACATCCCTTAGGATGGCAACCCGAGCTGAAATCTGCGAGCATAAGTTAGACACAGAATTAAAACTTCCGTTAGGTGAAGGACAATTTGGGGATTGAGAAGACCTTCTGGAAATGGAAAGACACATCAGCATTGTCAATTACGGCCAGGACGACTTGAGTGCCGCCTGGAAGTTCTAGAGAATCCAAGAATGCTTGGTTCGTTATGAAATATCTGTCATCCCCGCGAACTACCACAACAATAAATTGTGGTTGTCCTAACCGACTCTTTGAAAAGTGCTCGAGCTCCTTCGCGCCGCGACTTTCATAAGCATCATATGTTATTGGTTGTGGGTGAAAGGTCTTAAAATGGCCGGACCGAATAACGTCTAATTCTTTCTGTACCATAGCTGGTTCCTGCAGGTTTGTGTCCGCAAGGAGCCTCTGGAGGCCGAAGGGGGAGGCAACGAGGAAGCCAGGACTGTTATCAGATGGGGATGTTGGAAATAATCGTGGTTCGGGTGAGGAAACTGGGCCCAGATTCAGAGTTTTTGTCAAAGGAGCCGCAGGAGGGGGCGCAGCGGTGATCCGGTGTCTTCGTCGTAAGATATATCCCAGTCGCGTAAGGCGGCAGTAAGCTACATAACAGGCAAATGTGTAGCTGTCGAGCAGTACGTTTTGAAGCTGTTGTAAGCTCAGCGGAAGTCCGAGATCGTAGACTTGAAGCGAGCCAGCTTCTGTTAGGTAAATTGCCTCCTCAGGATAGAGTAAAAGAGCTTTGTTCCGGGTGAAACCGAACTTGTGGAAGAACTTGCCCTTGAGAGCAGTGATTTCAACAAGTTTCTCGTCTTTGAGTAGTATACCTTGAGCGAGACGACTGTTTGGCAATGACGCTTCCTGGTTTATTTGTGAGAAGAAATGGTCATATATATCTTCTTTTGCATCTTCGCCGACATCTCCACGGTTTAACTTTTTGAATAGAGGTACGGTGGCTGCGTTTCGCTCAGGAAGGCTTGCGTTTAACAGTGTTTTTCCCACCAAAAATTCGTCCTGAAACGAGGAACAGGATATCTATGAAAATCCTCGAAGTATGGTAACAGTTGAATGTAATCAAGGCAGAGTGTCGACCTACAGCAAATCACAACACTTGAGATAGCAAGCTATTTGGTTCAAGAACAGCTATCTCGTGTAAACGTGGCGTTGTCATTGGTGCACGGCCAAATCAGATGTCGACGGCTGGCAGAGTGTAGTTGCGTAGGAATTTACTTTAAATCTTTTGCAATGTCATCCAGGGAAATTTTAACAATGTAAGAGTCTTCCACGAGTCGGCGCACCCTGTAAGCAGCGTTCACCTCGCCAAGAACGGCCGCTTCAGGTCGCGAGTGCCTGCGAAATTTCGAACACCAACGCAGTCCTGGTATGTTTTGTCAATCACAAATTAGGGTTTCAACTCCCACCGCCGTCTTAGGGGGTAGCACAACAGGAAAGGCGAGATTAGGGGTCTTAACTGTAATTTGTCTTTGCAATGGACTTTAGGCAGGGTTGTTATTAGAGTGGCAATCCGTAATCTTTGTAAACAACCGTTCAAAGGCATTCGGTTAGATAAGTCGATTAGTGGCGACGCATCAACGGGCGCAAGCAAGTTGGGCGTCACCACATGGAAGCTATCAGGATCAGAAGACCCATGTCAATTCGCCTTAAAAGCTCTGACGGGAAATGACGATTGTCGATATTTCATCCATTAGCCACAGATTAAGTTTGGAAAAGTCTACAGTAGGCTTGTTAATGAAAGTAGAAGGGACAGATGTGTTGCCGTTTACGTTGTTCTTGAATGTTACCTGAGAAAGTGTCGTCTCTAAAACGCAGCAACGAAAACTAGAATTAAACATCTCCCGATGCATATTATTGTCCATATTGTCTCGTGCGTGCTTGAGAAAATCCATTCCTCATACAAATACAACGGCGCGGTGTGTTGTGACGACCTAGGTGTAGGGGCACCAACTCATTCAAGTAGAATGGTGGCCGTAAACGGCGTCAATGTGGCTAACGACTAGCAGTGCTGAAATGGCCGATGCGGACATCAGCCGCACTTCCGACCCCATGGACTATGAACAAGGCACCACACAGGACCTGCTTCAACCGTTGTCACCCTCTAATCACCAAAAATGTGATGTCTGAGGAGGCAGATGGCTGGCAATATGAGACCATATAAAAGGCGATGATGGCGACTGCCTAAATGTAAGGAAAAACGTCGAGGTACTAAAGCACTTGCAAATCTCTCAGTACATCCGATCTGGAGAAGGAAGTAGTCCTTAAAACGACCTGCTCCATGCATGAACAGGCATTCCTCGATATTATTCTGATCAAGGCTCGTTGCCTTTTGGAGTCAGGACACGCTTCTTGTGGTTTTCTATTGTTGTTGTGAATCACATTTGCGTCTGCTCAGACACCATTTGATTAACATTAATACACGTTGTCATGAGACGATCGTATACAGCCTTCACAATCCCATGTAGGTAGTCCTCGCTCGAAGTCACAAGTTAACATGAAAAAAGGTTTAATACAAAAAGCATCCAAACATTGGAACTTCTGTTGAACATTTGCCGACTTGTGATAAACTGTTTATGAAGTGAACCCGCTAACTCGTGAAGTCACATGAAATACACAGGCTCCTATCATGGACGAAATTACACGGACAACTACATATTAGGGGCTCTAACATACAATCTCAGCAGCAGCGCTATTAACTCAGGCTTGGAGCTCGACGAGGATTCCATATTCCGCCCACGACAGCGCAACCATTCGCCTAAAACGCACTGTCACAAAATCCAGTTGTCCGTGTAGAGTTAATTACTAGCGTGGCATCCATCTTGGTAGTCATGAAAGTAAAACAGCCCGCCAACTAAAGTAGGCTTGTCGAGGTTGTGGAGAAGTAAAACCGGTGAGGGTCACCTGGCGAGCAGAACAACAGACTGCGGCCCGTCCAAAAAAGAAGCGTAAATCTCCAGTCAACAGAGGTTTTTTGCCCACAATAACATTCAATTTACTTTGAAAATGGCCTCCGTGGCAAATGATTTCACTCGGTTTAACTCGAGTTAGCGAATTAAGTTCAAGTGGAGACTACCTGAATAAGCCTATAGTTTTTTCTAGAACCCGAATGAGGAGGGAACTAGTGAAAATCGAAGTTGGTTGATCGGAATAAGCAGAAGAGCGAAAGGCAACAAACAGCGAAATACGCGTAAAATTAATACTTGAGCATGAATGCACACGCATGCATGCTTATGTAGTTGGCTGCAACATGGGCGTATCGTCCCCGATTTACAATTTATCTGTACTCCTTTGCCGCATGTAATGCCCATGTAATCAGGACGGGAGTCAGTAGAACAGTCAACATACTGTAAGATAACAGTGCAGGGTAAAACAGGCAATGACGTCAAAAGGAGTTTATTATGTTAAAAATACTTCTCCGATGTGTTTCCCAATGACATCAACGACGAAGTAGCTGGTTGGGGTAGATTTTCCGAACGTTAAGATGTCCGTTAAAGGCAGCATGGATAATTCAACAGCCGTACTGCAAAATTCGGCACTATGCCAAAATCAAGATTCTCGTTCAGCCGAAGCCCTCCAAAGCGTAAACCTAACATAGCAACTGCCCCGCTGAAAGCAAAGCTCCAAGGAGAAACAAAAAGGCGTGCGGTGACCATACACAGCACGGAAACTACACCTTGTTACATTTAAATCTCTTAGCTTGCACGTAAACCGGTCGGCGCTATGACTTCATCAGTAGCAAAGAGTAATTTGTTCGGAATCTAGATTAGAGCAGCTTCCAGGCATGCCAAGTTGGGCAGAAACCCTGCCTAATTGGTTTTCCGTCCTAAGGAACGGGAAATGTGCTCATGCGGACTCATGCGTCCGTATGATCTTTAGAGGCTTCAAAGCCTGGAGCTCTTTGAGTGGCCACACTGTCCACTGGCAACAAAGAATTCCTCAATCCTGTTTTGAATGGTAACAGGTATTTATTCAGTATCCAGTATTCTCCACCACAAACACTATGAGGTAGAGAAATGAGGTGATATTTACCATTTGTTCGCATTTCCTTCACAAGTGGTATGATCCTCCGTGAAACCCAGAAAATTACGTTGGTAAATTTCATCACAAAGATTTCTCCCGTTGTCCTCTGAACGTTGACTCGTCTACTTCAATATCTCAAAAAAGCACGACTGGTCCGTCAAAATTAGTCATCTGTTTCACAGAAGGCTATCAGCGACGTCACACCGATTATTAAAGCAATGCGTTTCTATGGGGAACATTAGGAGACGTTTCGTGGGTGAGATGTTTACTAATTCCATCAAGGTCTGTTGTGAAACAAGCGTGATAAACAAGTTGAGGACCAGATACACCCGAAAGCCTTGTCGACCCTTAATTTGGAAAAAATTGCGTCTTAGGACAGTCCGGCCCATCAACACTCCGACTGCCTGCAATATACGTATATCTCTAGAGACCGTCAGTGTTCGTCTTCTGCAGCCTAAATGCACTAGTAAAAACAATCATGTCCGATTTGGAACTGAGCCGCGCTTGGTGACTACAGCCCTAGGCCTGAAAAGTCGCTGACTGCATAAAACGCATGGCCGAAAGAGGGATTAAAAGGACACGTTCACTCTGAGGGAAGGGTCGCACCGTGGGCGACATATGTATATTGCGTTGGAATCCTATTTATGCCAGTAGAAACAATGTTGTTCATCGGAATGATTCTACTGGAAATCATGTGTCAAACAAACGTGTGGAAGAGGAGGGTTTGCTCGATGTTCGAATAGGGTGTCAGCGCACTAAGAATTGACTCCAGTGGTATGGGCTCGGGATAGACCGTGGTCATAATCTGATTCCAGAGTTTGCACTTATTGTTAGGGTTATAGTTTATGATGAGGGTTCAATGAAGCCTCTGTAGTATTCCAGGAGCTTTCTATTTACGATCGGTTACGGGAGATAAGGCGTGCTACTTGCCTTATGTGGCAGAACATGAGTGTCGTCTACTTGACTACACTACGTGGTGGAAGGTCAAGGATGCATCCTCGTGCGGCTGAGGGAGGTAGAGGTATACGTCTTTCACCGGTCCTCGACATACTCCGAGTAGCAGCTCGGCAGCCTAGAAATCCTATTGGCCAGCCCATGCGTACAGCAACCCATTTCCAGTGGCTTAACGCCCAAGTGCAGGATGTAGACTTCAGACCCAGCTGGCGGGCAGCCCATTCATTCATTACACATTAAGCTTTCTACCTTGCATGCTCAGACAGAAAAACAGTTGACGACTTTTCCAAGAGGATATTTTACGGCACCTTTGAGACGATGTCGGCGTCTATACAAAATTTAACTACGGTGAATTGAAGGATGGCCCGTCGAGCTCTAAAGTTTATGACGTAATAACCGGTGAGCATGTATTACCAGAGTCACTTCGTCATATGCGGTTGTGTTCGGGTCCTGGAACGGGAATGGTTATGCAACGCTCTCTCAGTTGAAGCCTGCTTTTACAGGGCGACTAAAAAGATCTTTAGACGGCTAAGGGAGGCGTGTGCAGAAAGATCAGGGTGAGTATCAGTGGAGCGGTTGATGACTAACATGCCCATGCCTAATATCTATTTGTGGTTTGTAGAAGGGATACCAGAACCGTCCTCCGGATCAACTTCTACTTGTTGCCAACCTTTTGACAACGACTAACTCGGGAGCTCTTGAGGGACTCCGTTTAATAAACATGCATATTTTCCATTTCTATGGTTCTCTTCAATACATTTTCCTCATTCCACTGTAATAAAACTGTTTAACCGTTACATGACGCCTACACAGGCGTAACCATGTGAGTGTTTTAAATAAACGTGGTAGAATGGTTTACAGGCGCGGGATTAGATAAAACGAACAAATTTAAGGGGGAGCGTAAGAGAAAATACTAGACGGAAAGCCAAGCCTGCCGCTTTCGTCGGCTATCGTGCATCTCAAAAACTCGATTTAGAGACGGTATCTATTTATAGGTCAAAATCGCCATTGATTCGGCGCCCATATTTCGGAAAATCGATATCTATACGCTATCGAGATGTAACCCTGCTATTGCAAGGCCCCAATATATTGGGGCCTGGTCATAGGCAAAGTTTCAAAGTTTACGCATGAGCTCCTGGACCAAGGTTCAAAATAATAAGGGGTACCCAAAGATGGACATTTAGAATACAAACAAAGAGGGGACTTTAAATGGGCAGAAAAAGAAAAACTCACAAATTATGATATCATAATTACGGCAATTAGGGTTTCGGAGTGTCTCGAAAATTTTATATCGAAAAAGACAATTATCGACATCAACTCGACAAGGCTACCCAAGAAAATAAGCACAAACTCGGTTGCTATCGATATTAACCTGAGTCAATATCGCATACATGCGACATGCGGTAATTTACATTGTTGCAATCAGGTGATGAGAACGGCAAAACATGTAGTAGAATAAAAGGAAAACACAACAAACATCTTCTGGGTGGATTTACGGCTAGATCACAGATTAATTAATGTCACTAAACGCAATTACCATCATATGCTCCCTAAAGCCGGAGGTCTGAACAACCGGGATACCTAAATCAGATATTTCAACCTTGGACCACCTGTTTGAAAGATCATCGCAGCTGCCAAATAATTTAAAACATCGCTGCAGCTAAGTTGCCCGAGCTGAAGTTATCGGTTGGCTATGGAGTGTGTTAAACAATAAATTATTATAGGGATGAGGTAGCTTGATCTGACATGAATATCCGTCCACGTCCTTTAATTTTTCTGGAAGTTCTGGATCCCAGGGCACCAGTGCATTGTCAATACTTATATTTTGCGTCCTACTACATAGCAATCATTTCTCAGTGTCACGCACTCTACATGATTAAATCATACGCTTCTAGAAACACCTGAACATCGTAATCTATTGTTTTGTATTGAGCACCGTTACCGCTGATCCGTCAAAACCATAAACATTTGGCTTCTAGCCATGCCTCAACGCGACCCACCATATGAGGGGGTCACGACTGGGCTGAGCGCAGCCTTGGCTCTCCCACTTTTTACCAGTTTTTCGGATTGGTGTAGAAGGACATTCACGTTTCTGGTAGCGCATTCTGCTGCTACGATAAATTATATTTAGACCAAAATTCATAGGGTTGCCTCAAGGACATTGCCCTCAAAATGTCCAAGCGTAACGACGTTTCTGGACGCAACAAATAAATAACCTTGTTGGCGTAAGCCAACCGGAGGGCTGTTTTCTGCTGATTTTGTTGCGCACCGGTTTTTGGTTGTCGCTCAGCTTAGCACCGCGCTTTAAAGCTGAGTGGGCAGCCGTAGTGCAACGCAGACACTAATTTAATATGCAAAATACTCACAATAATGTCAGCCTAGATCTCAGCATGAATAGCCAACTGCAGAATTATACCTGAAAGGAGGATTACGCAAACTAAGGAGAGACTTTGTGTCCGCTGTATATTTGTATTTTCGCAGATAATTCTTTCGATAATGATATCCACGGATTTCAAAGGTGGATTTTAGGTGCCCCACTGAGCTCTTGGCGAAGCAACAAAAATACCGAATTTAAATATATGGAGAGTTCAGGCAGCCGGCATTTTTAGGCATGATATTCCAGGGAAAAACTGTGTCAAGAAGATATATGGTGGTGTGGACAGTTTCGTTTAATGGCTGTGACGATTATAAAGACAGATCAGCAAGCACTTTGGAACGCTACAATGTGTGGAAGCAAAAATTCCACACTTCGAAGAACCCTGGGTAAGACCGAGAGGAGACTGAGGCCATGAAATCCCAATGACCAGAAGGAATTGTGGTCGGCAAGCAAGGAAGCCGTGTTTAAATGTGTAAGTTAGGAAACACGAGCAGTTTTTGGGAGGTGGGTTGTAAATGATATGCTCTATTGTAAGTTTTGGGACGACTGAGATGTAAAGTCAGATTTTTTGATGAGAGCTCCTGACGAAAGGAGTGAAACGCAAGGTAATAGGCGGGACATGATAAAGTAGATTTGAAAGTGATTTTTTATATGTACGACGATATGAAGGATTGGAACATATTGCTGCCGACAACAAGAAAGGTCTGCGTCAGGTATGTAAATTACCGATGATCCTCTCTCAAAATCTGTGTAGACAGATACCCGGGACGGATGAGGAAAACAAAAAGTCAGCAGGGTCAATATCAACTAAAGGCGCAGGTTTCTCTTAGATGAAGATGGAGTGTTTGATGATTTAATGTCCATCGTCAGGTTACTCCGAGGGAAGATGCATCTATAAGCAAGGAAGAGAGAGCATTCGTAGACGGAGCAAGTTGGGAAGGAATAAAAAAAGATAGCATTACAACTGTTATGATTGTATTCCCATGGGCGCTTAGCAAAATATGTCACCTATTTATCTATGATTTGCGGACGAATTATAGAGAAACGACTGAATTTCGGCGATCAGTTGGGTAAAAATAAATGCGAAAAAGGATACAGGATCCAACTCCCAGATTCCGACCCCATGTGCACTTTCAGCTAATTGGCTAGTATTTATTCGAATAGGAGGTATCTGGATGTCAGAAATACAAGATTTTTTAAGCAAATGTCTCTGGGTACCGTCGATCGTAGAGCTCCTTGAATCGTTTATTAAACCTGAGAAAAACATCAACATTTGAGAGTGAGAAAGACAAGCATATGTTAAAGTACATTTTATTTCATAAAGTTTAAATTATTATAAATTAAGCCATAAATATGGACAGGTTTTGACATAATTTCTGCGGTGTGCATTGAGAGAGCTAAATCTTAAAAAGGGAGGTTTTCGAAATTCGCGGCCGACAAACGGACAGTGAATTCTGGGAGTTCCGATTTTGCGAAGAATTATCTATATAGAAATTTGTCGAAGGCACAGTTAGGAGCAAAATACGTAACAACCACAAATAAATGCTCATTGTGAGGCGAAGCCATTAGAACCACCAAACCAAATGGCACTTTTCACGCGTGCGGCTAGGAAGGAGCTAAGAGGAGAGCTAAGAACCCGCTTAACTATGTAGTAAATCTGAAACTGCGATCATAAATGTTATTCAAATAGTGTGGTGAGCGGCAGTCTCCTGTGAAGACCAGGATGATCATGAAGACTTGGACCAGACCACCATTTAAACACTGGAATAATTGTAACAGTAATCAAGGATGAAATTATACAAGAGGAAAGCCAGGTAGAATTTGTCCAACAGAGGAGGAAGCTACCATGACGGCTTAACAAGAGCGCTCTGGACATTGTCATTTAAAACTGAGCGCAAATTGCTGAACAAGTTTATCTGTTTTCGAATAATCTCATGGGGTATATTACTGGTGGCGAGGGGTACATCAGACAATGGGGGAATCAGGAGGTTGGTGTAGGTTTAAGGTTGAAAATAGTTAGCAAAGCAGGATTCGGGCAATTCCCTCTCACCCAACTTCTCCTGTTATAAAATAATCGCCATAATTAGGCAAAACAGGGCAGCTTGGTAGTACTCAGGAAACAATGTGAGACATAAAACCAATGCAGTGGATGTTCGGAAGCGGAGCAGTCAAATTTTCAGCAAATGGTTTGTACAAGGAAACATTGAAACCATCAGCCGTCAACTTGGCGTCCGCAGTTGAATTTCCGTGAGGGTCTCGAAATATGATATGCTGAGCTTTTTACGAGCTGTTTTTATCTGGGATAAGTCTCGCGACATTTTTTTAGAATAGAATAGGTTTATTGTAGCGCCCCTTGGGCACTGTCAGTCCCCTTTGAACTCAGGAAAAAAACCTAAAACAAACTCGTCAATTTCAACTGCACTTTGACTTCATTTGCTTCGGGTGTCTGGTTAGCCAAAAGAGCGCGAATTGAGAGTTTGTCTTAAGTTAAAAAAAACCTCAGTTCTAAGGGAAAATAATAACAAAATTTTCAAAAAATAACGATATGTACAATATAAAAATTGAAGTGGTTTGCGGCAGTCATCCATTTGTGCCAGCCAATTTCCTTCGGAAGGCCTGTAAACCTGTTCAAAAGGAATAAAGTTGTGCTGATGATTCCGCCCAAAAAGTTTATCGGGAAACGAAGCAGTTTGTCTTGCGCAAAATTTCATATAATAATTTTTTGTTAAAGACCCGTCGGGGTCCCATCATCAACCTCGAGTTTAACTGTAGAAACAACTAAGTCCTTGTTTCAATACTCGAGTGAGTCTAAAGAGGACATTGACAAATTCAGACAACCCCTGAAGAAAATTAAACCAATTATGTCTGACCGTGTGTAAAAAACTTAACACACTTGGAGTGCAGCATACGATCCTGGTGACCGTGGGAGTTTGAAGATCGAAACTGTCTCCAAGGAGTTCAGAGGAGTGCCACGAAGATTGTTATGAGCCAAAGCTCCTTTCCTTATACAACACGCCTAGCAAATCTGGATCTCTTTCCTTTGAGTTATACGCAACTTCGCGGGGAACTCTGGCAAGCATTCCGCATTGTAAAGTGGTTGGATTGCAGCCTGACATTCGGAAACTTTTTGAATTTGCTACTACGACTAACCTTCGAGGTCACCCGTTTAAACTGCGCTCTCAACAGGCAAGGCTGGATGTGCGGAAGTTCTCCTTCTCCGTTCGAGTGGTCAAACCATGGAATGCCCTTCCCGCAGATGTTGTGATGTCACCATCTATACAAAGCTTTAAAAAGGACCTCGACCTATGCATGTTCCGAGATGACCAAGAGTGATGAGAGGTCGAACTCATTCCGGTATTCGTTAGCAAACGAAGGGTTAAGGAGTTCGACACACGCAGGCATCCGTTTTGCCACTGTCCATGATTCTAGCACTCCGTGATGTAGAAGAGGATATATGCTTCGCCTTTCAGTTAATACCTTTCGGGATATTTTCGTATATCAGAGAGAGACCGAAAGGTTGATAAAATATGTAGGTATGCTTACTGCAGTAAATAGAAAAGATGGAATGACATGACTTAGAAAGACAAATGCGAAGCAAAATACAAATAAAGTTATTAGACTGTTTAACAAGACTAATTATTCGGACGCTAATTGTGCGTAACAATAGGCAAGAGCGTTTATATAAAACAGTTAACTGAAAATAAATACTATTTACAAGGGATACTGAAGTAAAATCGAAGCTTCTCTTGTCTTTTAAAACGAATTCGCTCGCCTTGACCTTGGATATTGCCATTTGATATGTAAAGGTGGGTCCGCATTTCGTGGCAATTCTACCGTAGTCAGCGGGTTACAAATGTCGTGTCAAAGGCTTAGCGATTTATTACGAAGCCTAGGTCCTTTTTCCAGATGACAGTTGAAGCGAATGGGGGATGCGCATGGAGTCCTGCGAAATATGAAAGGTTTACTGGATCAGTGTATTTGAGTGGCTAACGTTTCGGAGGGTTTGCCCGACCATCCATTATCAAAGGTTTAGTGCAAAAGAACGACCAGAATTTTGAACAAACGGCCGAATGATTTGGCCTTCGGCCGATCGATTTTCTTATTTTTCTTTCGCCACCTTGGCCTATTTGCCGGTGTCTGTGAATGTAGGTCGCTACCTGCTTTGTGACGCCGCTTCAATGGGGGTGGGTTGCAGCTGTGCTCCTATTTTGGTGAGTTAGTTGGCGGGACGTGTTTGCTCGGTGTTGGTTAAGCTCCATGTGACCTTCTTGTCATGGTCATGGTGTACGCAGCGACGTAGAGTTTTGGAGGCCGAAAGAAGGTCTAGATATATGTTGATGTAGTTGACATCTGAGTACCAAGACTTAAGCATGAGACGTTCAGTTTTCGAGGCTTCTCGGCTTAAGACGGTTGTTCCTTTGAAGTCAAGACTGGGGTCAGTTTCTTCGATGTGAGTCGCAAACTGTGAGTTCGGGTCTACTCTGCAAGCTGTCAGTTTGTGCTCATGTAGGCGGATCTGCAATTTCCGTCCGGTTTCCCCAACGCTATTGCAGTCTCCACCCTTACAATGCATTTGATAGACAACTCTTGAAGTTTCAGTGGGTTGCAGTGTGACTTTGGTTTGCACCAAAGGGCGACGAAGTGTTGCCTGGGACCGATGGGCAATGCCTACTGTCGCGGGTTTTAATAGTCGTGAAAGCGCCTCGGTGACTCCTTTGATGTAAAGACTAGCCCCCCAGAATTCGGGTTACCATTCTTGTGGCCGTCGTCTGTTCACTCGGCGCATGCTTTGCTTGATAAAATAACTTAGGTATCCACTGGCCCGAACGAGGACATGAAGGTATTGTCGCTCAGCTCTTTTGTCAGTTGGTGTGCTGCAAAGTGAGGTGGATTCTCAGTGCATAATTCTTCATTGCACACCTTCCTACGAGTTTGAGACTATAACGGTGCGCAACAAGCCGTGGTTTCCAAAGCTGTTAACTAACGATTCAACTTAGACCACACAGCCCAGGGTGTGTTTACGCTTTCAATGACCAGCTGGTGAACCGGGAACAGACTGCGATATCTTTTTCTTAATGACCCTCTTACACATGTGAGATCCGAGTCCCCTACCCTCTTTTGTGTGCAATCCTGATGTGTATCTGGGGAGCGTGATGCGTTAAGACGGGTTGTCTATCTCTGTCAGTAACTGCGTCCATACCTTGCATCGGCCATCTGACCGCTTCGAAAGGCGGACTGGTGCCCGGGAGTGGGAAGAGAGCGCGAAGTCGACGGTCTTCGCACATATTCGTCCCTACAAATAGTCTGACGCGCTTGAATCTTTCCTGGTGCATAAGAGCCGTGGATTGGATGGCTGCAACTTGACAGGATAAGTGAGGCCCCCTAAAAGAACCAGGAGTCAGACGGTGGTAAATCCTTAATGCAGTTTTTATCGTGCTCTAACTCACTTAGGCTCGGAACCGCTCCGTCTGTTGTTGTGTGAAGTCCTCGTCAGGTGTTCGCCGTGAACCAAAGGATGTGGTGGTACCTCTAGATGTGGGTTTTTGCCGTGTCAGCAACATGCAGCCTCACCCGCCTCCAGTCTTCTTTACTTGGTCATAATGCCGGACCCAGGAGAGAGGGTAAAAAGAATGAAGTAGACGCAGCGACTGTCTGCTACCACTTTAAATTAATTCACACGCACGTTACCGTATCTACTCCCACCATGTCGTGTGTCACATTGTAAACATCGTTAGAAACGATAGTTGAGGACAAGCTCTTGGGCGTCGGCCTAAGATACTTCGGAAGGTGCTTTCAAAAGACGAATCTTGGTCAGTTTTCCGTCGGTTCATTAGTTAATGACGATATCCCGTGGCTCCTCACGGTAAACGTGCGTCGGCATAAAAAGTGAAATGAGGCTCAGTACGTTTAGTTAGAGCACGCAGCCCTGTTTTACCCTTTGGACGCCACAAATGATTCCGAGATTACCCGCTTCCCTTAACGCGAATAAAAAAATAACTGAGCAAATTGTGCTATTAAGTAGCTGGCGCGGGAACGGGATGGATTCGATCTAGGTTTAATAACTACTTTATTATTCTGAGTGCTAGGGGTAGGTTGTGGTTCTACGATTGGCACACTTTTACTGTTAATATCAAGCTCCCCCGTTAATTTGGGAGCCGCATTTGAGCAATCCTTGCTTCTTGGAGGCGTTTTAAAGTGCCTGGTTTCAACTGACTCTGTGATAATGTGCTCAGTTAAAGAGCTAGATGGAACTGGGGCCACGGCAGATAAAGGGGAGGTTTGGTGGACACCCGATGAAGAATCTGCTTCAGAGGCAAGTGGCAGATGAGTAGAATTCTGGGGTGGCTTTACATATTTTAATGGCGGAGAAGCTCTCCGTTGCAGTGGAGTTTTATCCCGACTAATAAAACGTTTATTTCCCCTGATATATTGGGCTGAGCGCTCCAAATGGGAGAAAATAAAGTCCACTTCTATCGACAAAAATAGTTTGACAAGAATTGGGGGATTTTTTGTCACTAGATGAAAGTCTTTTAGCTTCGACGACCCTAAAATTGAAGCCGCATGAGTAAAGAAAGTGAAAAGCGACATCGATTGGCTGTCTACTCTTAGGAACCTTTTTTAAAATAAGGTTAAAACGTCGTTTTTGCCTGTTTTCGGTCTCACTAGCAACCAGGTCAATGAGAGGCATGAGCTTATCGCACTGCTGAGGCGTAAGTGCTGGCAACTTTCCTTCAAGAAGGGCGTTAAGAACAAAAAACTGATCCGTAACGAGACATAAAATTGTTAAAATTATCAAGCGTTCCTAGGTCGATTTTTTATGTACAATGGGTTTTAAGCGGAGTTTAGTTTCCTTCCGATTTCGACGAAGGGTTGCCTGAAATTTCATGTCGAAAAAAGCAGCACAAGACTTTAATTCGAATTTATGGTGATGATAGCTACCGAAACCTCGAGAATATAAGAATGAGGCTATGTATGATGGAACAGTCTCTAAAAATTATCAATATTGGTGGACCAGACATCACAATTGGTACTACGCAATTCTAAGTCATTAACGGAATGCAACCTTGAAAAAAACGGGTAAATGACAATAATGTAGTTCGCAAGACAAAACCGTGAGTAAATTTGAATTGGAGAACGAGGCTATGTAGGATAGGTCTATGTATGTATATGTATATATTTGAAGGGCTAGAGGCAGAGCCCTTGATGACCCTATTTATGTACATTGCTTTCGCAGATTCGTACCCAAAAATAAAATTGCAGGCATTTACAATGTGATTGGGTCACAGTTTAATCCTAATCATAAGGTAGTGCATAAGGTCACTGTAAAGTAGTGCGGAATGATTGTATATCACAAATTTTACAAAGCTGGTTGTGCATAGTCATGCTGTACATGCCGATTTCTGTCGAAAACTAGACGAGCAAGTTTTCTTTTAAACACACAACCTGTGTCAGCCGTCACTGTCTCGCTTGGAAGCGAGTTCCACGGTCTGACAACCCTCTGACGGAATGAAAATTTTCGTCGGTCTAGACGCATGCGCTCATTCCCGACTTTGTATGCATGGCCGCGTAGGTGGTTAAATAGGATAAAATAGAGAATAGAGAACAGTATAATTCTCTTACTAGTCAATAAACCCACGATAAAAGCGGTCAGTGGAGACGGTTTATCGCTTAAAATATAATGCTATTCAAAATTTTACGAGGAAAACCTTTGATATAAGCGGGTAAAACTTAATAGGATTGAGGCTATGTTGGGTGAAAAATTATGATACTATATTTCTGCTTTATGATAAATCGACAAAACACGACGGGAAGCTAAGATGACATATGACAAAAAATAAAAAATTTTGTCAGATCTACACTGGAAAACTGTGCAAGAGATTAAGAAATCAAATTAAAAAATATAACTTTCGCTGATCTTTTCAAAATCGTGCTGCGCGCGTTGGCCTTTGATCTTCGTATCCTCGGGGTGCCATCACAGTAAAGAAAAAAATAAAATGCAACTAAATTTTGGAGCGAGTAGATACATTCCAAAAGGAATTCAGATCACCCCCCTTTTTTGGAAAAGACAAATTACGGACACACTGCAGTGGGCCGGAAGACAAGGTTGTTGAATTAAAATACCTTCGACGAGTGCTTATAGTGAATGGCTACTCGCGCAACTTCGTCAACTAGTGCCTGATTCAACGAGACCAGAGACAAAATCCACCCAACCCCACGTTTTTGTGAGTTGTCTCGTACGTGGTAACGTCTCGGAAACCGTCAGCCTCCTCCTTACACCACTTGGAATTGAAGTTATACACAGACCGGAGGCAGCTATAAGGCGTCAGATCATGAGACCAAAAGGCCCACTGACCCAGCAAGAAACATTTGGAGTCGTTTGCCGGATCTGGTGCAGTTGTGGGCAAAGCAACTACGTCGGAGAAACCGGGAGAATACTCCGGACGCTGCTGGCCGAGCACGCGAGAGCAGTGAGCAGAAACTACGCCAACTCCCGAGTCGCGGCTCATTCGACGGGACCCAAGCACACATTCACATTGGACAAAGTAGAAATTCTTGTTTGAAGCGAAAACCGCGTGAGCCGCCAACTGCTCGAGTCATGATTTTCCGGTCCACAATCAATCAGCAAGCGCAACGACCCTCCCGATCCATATTTGTAGGAAGATTTAGCCTAGGCAAAGTGGTTAGACGCGAGGAGAGTGTGCGGATAACCCCTGTCCCCGGTATCAATGTCGACGAGCTAAAGCACCCAAGAGTCCACATGGATGACGAAATCCGGTAGTCGGCCACTCGGCGGCGTGCGATGAGAGTGGGAGCCGATAATCTTGACTGGCATGCCGGCACAGTAACGTCATACTTCAACACCTGGCGAGTTGATCTGTGATGCACTCGGGAGCCGCCAACTGTGATAAGCATGTAGCGGCCTAGCAACAACATCCTACAAATATTGCAACACCTGGGCAATACACTACCCTCATCTGACTCTGTCCCGATGATGGATTCAAATGAGAGTCCAAAACGTCAGGCTAATAAAGCACTTGTTCCAGCGCTCGTGTCTCCCTCTCCGCGAGTACTTCCTGCAATCCGCCTCTTCGCTTCTATTAGCGAAATCAAAGTTAATATGGATTGCTTAGCTATGTATGAGAAAAAATATGCTGGTCGGAGAGGGCTGGCATGCATTTGAAAGGTACACAAAACGGACATCGTCAAGGCAGGAATCATACACCGGATGAGACTATCCGCCCTGAAGTGGCGAGTTGAGAGAACCTAAACGTAAGCAGTCACAGTCAGGGTCAGGCAGGACTGGCCTGCATGCGGTATTGAATAAAAGGTTCTAAACGAAAACCATCAAGGCAGAATTCATATGCAGGATGAGGCCATTCATGTCCAAGTGACGAGTAAAAATCCAGTCTCGTGTCGATAGGAACGCAGATGCGATCGGCTACAGTCAGCCGAGTCCTGCTTCGAGGGGGCAAGGGAGATGCGACCAAACTACCGGTAGATGGCGAATACCGAGAGTTCCGCCAAGAGCGTCGATGGAGCACATTCTATGAGAGACACGATGCATGAACTAAAAAATCGAAAAAACCGAATATTCTGATAAGGGATCAGAGAAAGCAAAACTACACAAAAGATGGATATGTGAACGAATACGGAAATTTAATGGCTAGAGAATATAGGCAGTTGCGCAGAGACTTGGTACAAAGTTTCTGTATCGGGCGTGGCTTGGACTGCGCCCTTCGGTGCGACGACTTTTTCCAACTCGCCACTACAGCTAACCTCCGGGGACATCCCTTTAAGCTACGTGTGCCCCAGGGTAGATAGAATGTGAGAAAATATTTCTTCTCCAACCGTGTCGTGGAACCGTTGAATAACCTGCCCGAGATTATTGTCATGTCTCAATTTGTGGAGACATTTAAATGTCGGCTTGACAGATATATGCTGTAGCAACAAGCGGACTGTGTGGCTTTTTAGCCATGAGATCAGTGACATATGTGAAGTAATGTCTGCATTCACTTAATGCTGTAATTCGTTTACATTTTTGCTTATTTATCGATTTTTATGCACAAATAGGGAGTCCAAAGGCGCAAGCCTATTTCCCGCAATAACATTGATTGGCTGACCGAAAGTATACCTGTAAGCGAAAAATAGAGAGCGCTTAGAGGTGAAGGAAGCGGGAGGAGGTATAATCAAGGAAGAGTTGTGAAGATAGTATGGAGGACTACTAGGGGAAAGTGCTGAAATTCGAGGAAGATTTGAACTATTATTAATGCGAAAGAGGAGACAGAAGCCAGCTTTTAGTCTCAAAACCAATAGAAATTTAGATTAGTTGGCTGGCATCTATCCCAGTTGGAAATATTTTGATGTTCTTAACCTAAGAGTCTTTTAGTAAAATGCTTTTGAACGAGTAGCCTCGTCCAGCAAGCAAAGGATGAACAACAATATTCAATAATGGGACGTATACGTCCCATTATTGTATATGACAGTTTGACCGTCGATTTCGACGATGTCCACCGTGTGCCCCACAGCTGCGGCAGCGGTGGGAGCAGGGACGGTGACTTGCGCAGGAGTTTATAGTGCGGGTTGACTTGCGCTGCATCTACCTACACTCTCTCATCCTCCCCCGCCTGGGCCCGGTGTCAAGACAGAGTCAAGAAGACCGGAGACGGGGGAGGCCGCAGGTGGATGGCTCGGACGGATCCTCACCTGGGCGTTCCACCACACCCCCTGGTCCACACAACAATAACCAGGATTTGAACCAACACAACATAGATTTGGAGGCTGGCACGGCCGAAGCCGCACCTAGGCATGCCGCCAACGCCTGGCTCGGATCCCACGCTGTGGTGGGAATGCCATAAAGGCCACATTAAAAAGGAGCCATTGCAGCCTGACTCTCAGACAGCCTCCTGTTAAGGAGGAGGTCCAAGGTACCCCGTCAGTTGGCAACCTTCCAAGCCACGGCTTTTAGCGCACCGTGATAGCTTCAAGCGCGTCAGATTGATTATAGTGAGGAAAATGCGCTGAGTCGTCGACCTCACTCTCCCTTCCCATTCCCACACCCCAGCCACTGTCCGAGCCGGTCAGTAGACTGGAGTGGGGAATGGGCGCGGTGGCTGACATGGTCGACTGACCATGCCTGCGCGCGCCACAGCACGACCTGGCCCCCCATACACACAAACACCAGGATTTCACACAACGGGGGTTGATCGGCGTGTCTCTCACTTGCGTGAGAGGGCCGTGGAAGGTGCTGTTGCAGCCCGTCCCCAGCCCACCAGTCCGCCACTCCACACAACACACACACACAACGTGACGAACTGCGTTAACCGAGAACGGGCATCAATCAGCAACCTTCCTATCCACGACACTTGACGTGTCGGGATAGTCTCGGACACAAGTCACCCGTGCAGCCGAAGCCGCATGGGGACCGAGTCGAGATGCACACTTCCCACTTGCGTGGGAGGCGGCAGTTGAGTGCATGAAGTGTGTGAGGGTTTATGTCTGGTGGGGTGATGGTGTTAGGAGGTAGGGGGTGAGGGAATGTGTGGTGTGACCGGCGGTTGTCTACCGCAGGTCGTCGTGGATGCGCATGTGGCCGAATAGACCCATGCGATGCGTGAAGGTGAGGGCAGTGTTGGCAGTGGAGGCGAGTGCGGTGGGTGTAGGTTGGTGCTCCAGGCACTGGTTCGCCGGTCTCTGTGTGATGGATTCGCAAGTGACCCACCAGGCCGATGCGTGAGGTGAAGGTGCGTGGACAATGTGGGCATGAGAGGTCGGCGGTGTCGGTGTCAGCTGTAGAGGAAGCAGTGGTGTTGGTGGTGGTGGCGGTGGTGGTGGTCGACGCGTGTGGCGGTGGTGGTGGTCGACGCGTGTGACGGTGGAGCGAGGATTGGTCTGGGCGTGGTGGATGTGTTGGATGTCGTGGCTGTATCGGAATTGTGGTCAATTCCGCTCTCATGGATGCGCATGTGGCCGAATAGACCCATGCGATGAGTGAAGGTGCAAGGGCATTGTGGGCAGTGGAGGCGAGTGCGGTGGGTGTAGGTTGGTGCTCCAGGCACTGGTTCGCCAGTCTCTGTGCGATGGATTCGCAAGTGACCGACCAGGCCGATGTGTGAGGTGAAGGTGCGGTCACAGTGAGGGCAGGTGTAGTCCTGATCCTCATCAGTGGTATCGGGAGAGGTGGGAGAGGTGATGTCGGTTGTTGTGTTGGGCTTGGTGATGTGTGAGACAGCAGTCTGAACGACCGCCGCTGGGGCAGTGGAGAGGGAGGAGGACGACGAGGATGGAAGTGGTGGTGCAGGAGGAGTGTCAGAGTAAGTTGGCGGAAGAGAGGACGAGGAAGAGGCGGGCGGGGGGACGATGGCTGGAGCAGTTCGAGAGGTGCAGTTGATCCGAAGATGTCCAACAAGTCCGATTCGTGCCCGGAATGTCCGGTGGCATCGAGGACACGTAGGTAGAGGTTGTGCGGCGGCGTTGCGGACTGGGCGAAGTTGTGATTTGCGGGCTTCGCGTTTCACTTTGGCGGCGGCGATGCGGTTGGCTTCATAGATAGCAGCGCCCGTCTTCACTGTTCTCCTCCATGTCGGGCGATCGCGAGCGAGCTCTTCCCAGTTGGTCGGGTTGATTTGCAGGCGCTTCAGGGAGGACTTCAAGGTATCCTTGTAACGGCGAATTTGGCCTCCTTGTCGAAGAGAACCCGTCGCGACGTCTCCGTAGAAGAGTCGTTTGGGTAGTCGCTCATCGTCCATGCGCACCAGGTGGCCGCTCCAGCGCAGCTGCATTTGTTTCAGTATGGCGTAGATGCTGAGGATTCCCGTCCGTTCCAGCACAGCAGTGTCGGGGATTCGATCCTGCCAGTTCAGCCTCAGGATGCGACGAAGACAACTGAGATGGAAGTGGTTCAGTCGGCGTGCCTGCCTCGTGTACACCGTCCGAGTCTCCGCTCCATACAGTAGCGTCGGCAGGATGACGGCCTTGTACATCTTCAGCTTTGTGCTCAGTTGGAGACCATGACGATTCCAAACTGGGCTTTGGAGGCGACCGAAGGCTTGACTGGCTTTCGAGATCCTGTTGGCGACTTCGTCGTCGATCTTGGTGTTGCGGGAGAGCGTGCTGCCCAGGTACGGGAAGTTCTCTACCACTTGCAGTTGAGTCCCATTCACGTTGATTTGCGGCGCGTTGGGGGCTGTGGCTGAGTTGGGAGGCGGCTGATGCCTCACCACCGTCTTCTGCGTGTTGATAACCAGCCCAAAGTTCTCGCAGGCGGCGGAGAATAGGTCCATGCTCCGTTGCATCTCCTCTTCCGAGGTGGTGTTCAGGGCGCAGTCGTCGGCGAAGAGGAGTTCGTGCACGGTGGCTGTGGATACACGTGATTGGATGTTCATGCGCCGGTGATTCAGGAGATGACCGTCCGTTCTATAGGCGATGCGGATTCCAGGGCGTTCGTCGCGGTAGGCGTCCATCAGCATGGCAGAGAACATGAGACTGAAGAGGGTAGGCGCCAGCACACAGCCCTGCTTTACTCCGTTGGTCACTGCGAATGCCTCTGAGACAGCTCCGTTGTCCGTGACTCGCGCCACCATATCGTCGTGCAGCTGACGCACCATCTGAGTGAATCGCTCCGGACAGCCGAATTTCTGCATGATCTTCCACAGTCCTTCACGATTCACCGTGTCGAAGGCTTTCGTCAGGTCCACGAAGGTAGAGTACAGGTGGGTCCGCATCTCCTGACACTTCTCCTGAAGTTGGCGGGCGGCGAAGATCATATCCGTGGTCCCGCGATGACGACGGAAGCCGCATTGGCTTTCCGGCAGAAGGCCCTGTTCCAGATGGTTGTTGAGGCGGTTGAGCAGGATGCGAGCGAAGATCTTCCCGGCGATGTTCAGTAGGGAGATGCCGCGGTGGTTGTCGCAGACTTGGCGATTCCCTTTTCGCTTGTAAAGGTGCACGATAGTTGCGTCCTCGAAATCTTCCGGGACTTCACCTTGAAGCCACATCTCCTGGAAGAGCGCAGTCAGGTGATCCATCAGTAGGGGACCTCCGTGCTTGTAGACCTCAGCAGGGATAGCGTCCGATCCGGGTGCTTTCCCGCTGGAGAGCTGCTGCACGGCCCTGATGGTCTCCTGGAGAGATGGCGAGAGGTCGAGGTCCACGTTGGTCGCCACTTGCGGCAAGCGGACGATGGCGGCGTCGAAGATGACGGAAGGGCGGTTGAGGACGCCTCGGAAGTGCTCGGCCCATCGCTGCAGGATTTGCGTCTTCTCAGTCAAAAGAGTACTGCCGTCGGCGCTGAGGAGAGGAGCAGTGCCCTTCGTCGGCGGACCGTAAACAGCTTTGATCGCGGAGAAGAAGTTCTTCCATTCGTTGCGGTCCGCGTACCCTTGGATCTCCTCAGCTTTGCGAGCGGTCCAGGCGTCGTGCATCTCGCGCAGTCGTTGCTGAAGCTGTCGGCGACTGCGGTAGAAGGCTGCTTTGTTGTCCTCAGTGGAGTGATCTACGTAGGCTTTGTGTAGGCGGTTCTTCTCGGCAAGCAGATTTCTGATGGCGGCGTCGTTGTCGTCGAACCAGTCCTGGTGTTGGCGGGGAGCGCGACCGAGGACGGCGAGCGCCGTCGACTGGACCGTGTCTCGCAGTTGACACCAGCGGTTCTCCACGGAGGCGTTCTCGGCAGCGGCGGCGGCGTCGTCGGCGGCGGCAGCGATAGGAAGGTTGTCTAGCCGTTGAGCTAGCTCATTGCTGAAATGGAGACGGTGAGCAGGCAAAGACAACAAAGCAACATTCAGCTTACCTGGGGGTCGCTTACCTTGTGGTCTCCTGCGAGGCCGAAGGCGAATACGCATCTTCGAGATGACGAGGCGATGGTCGGTCCACCCGTCAGCACCCGCGATCGCCTTCGTCACCAGCACGTCCCGCTGATCTCGCCTCCGGACGAGGACATAGTCCAGCAGGTGCCACTGGCGCGACCGAGGATGCCTCCAGGTGGCCTTCTCTCGCTCCGGCAGACAGAAAAACGTGTTCGTCAGGGTGAGGCGGTGTTCTGCGCAGGTGCGGAGGAGAAGCAGGCCGTTGTCGTTGGAGCCGCGGAGACCGTGGGGACCCAGCACGCCCCTCCAGGCAGTATGGTCTGTGCCGACGCGGGCGTTGAAGTCGCCAAGGATAATCAACTTGTCCGCCTTCGACACAGTCGCCAAGAGGGCGTGCAGGTCCTCGTAGATGTGCCGGCGCGGCCGAACTCCACTGTGGGCCACGAGTTTTTTTGGCAGTGGAAGAACGACTCGAATTTGCCAATGGCTTACGGCATTGCCGCAAGCCTGCGGTCTCCTACGGTGCACCAGATGGGCGCGTGTCGACGGTGCCAATTCGGAGATCCATCCCACCGGCTGATCAACGGCGTACCAGGCGGAGCCTCGTCTCGACGATGCCGATGCGACGTTCCACCACCAACCGGCTGACCAGCGGTGTGTCAGACAGAGCCTCGTCACGACGGCGCCGACGCGGTGTTCCATCCGACCAACCGTCCACGGAGTCCGCAGTCACCTGTGCACGCGGCACAACGCGCACAGGGAGTAACCGCCCTCACCTGGTTTAGCCCGCCGGTCGAGGCGGTTGCCCGGGGTGTGGCCGCTGAGCAGAGCCCAGCTACGTGGAGCCACAGGTGAGAGTTGAGTGCCAGCAAGTGGACGCTAGGCGTAGTCTCACCTGCAAGCAAGTGAGCGACCACTACGACCTTCACGTGAACCCACCGCTGACACCCCTACACCCCCATTATTGTATATACTTGCTTGTATACAAGCATTCGATAAAGTCTTATTTTGATTTCAGGAAAATAGACTTTGTGAGAAATAAAGCCACAAATCTGGGCAGCTTTGGTCGTAATTCTTTCGGTGTGTGGCAAGTGATATAGATTATTGGAGTAGCTTAAGCCCAAGTCCTTGATGGCGGCACATCCAGGCATATGCGTGTCTTGAAAGACCATTGGTTTGGGTAGACTTTCAGGTCAAAAACACAGCGACATTTTGATGAAGACAATTCCAGTAGCCATTTTGAGCTCCACGTTGAGAGAGCAAGCAAAACAGCATGGAATTGCTCCAGGCAGTGTTGGGTATGAGATTTACTGAATAAATGCACGCATTGGGGTTATTAGCGTAAATAAATGATTGAGAATGGTTAACTGCCGGCGAGATGTCATCACTGTAAAACAGATCCAAAAGAGGACCTAAAACGCTACCTTGCAGGACAGCACTTACAATTGAGCTCTCATTGGAAAATGAAGCTCACACTTAAGCCTTTCGTTAACCATTAGGTAGGTATGACTTATTAAAGTCAATAAGGCGGCTGCGAAGTCCCAGTGCTTCTTATTTATTTAAGAGTCTTCCATTTGGCACTTATTATAGGCTTAATTAATATCGAAATGAATAACGACCACAAATGAGTGATCATTGCAAGAGGAACAATTAGATTGAGAAACGACATATTACGCATTTCACAAGAGCGAGCCATCATCCCACCGTGAATTTAAGGCATAATTTGCATGAATAGCCCCATGCATCCCAACTACAGCATAAGTTTTCAGAGTCTACCATTCTTGACTGTATTGAAGGCCTTTTTAAATCGACGAAGGTGGTGTAGCTGTTGACTCTCATCCCTTGGTGGGCTGCGAAGATAACTGAAGTGGTTCGGAAGCTACTGCAAAGTCCACATTGGCTTTTTGGGATAAGCGTCTGCTTCAGATGCTTGTTCAGTTGGTTGGGGAGGATCCGTGCGAAAAGTATCCCCGTTGTGTTGAGAATTGCGATGGATATATGATTATCGCAAGCCTGTTGACCCTCTTTGTGTTTGTATAAATGCACGGTGGTCGGGTCTTTGAAGTCTTGGAGAACTTGTTATTGTTGCCAAATTTCTTCGAGGAGTGGAGCCAGCTTTTCCATTAGCTGAAAGCCACCGTACCTATAGAATGCGGCCGGGATTGCCTCGGACCCCGTAGCTTCCCCTTTGGACATCTGGTGAACAGCCTTCATTATGGCTGGGAAGGAAGGAGGCAGGTCCAGGTCATTATTCGTTTCCGAATGAGGGAGTTTATTGATGGCGGCATCAGAGATTGGAGACGGATTATTCAGAACACACTGAAGACCTCGACTCTGAGCTTCCGAATTGGCAACTTATCCGTAAACAATTGCTGGTCCATTGAAAGTGACCAATGGCGCACTTGCCTTAGATGTGGGGCCATATATCCTCCCGATTGATGCGGAAAATTTCTCATTTCAGCTCACTTCACATACTCGTGTGTTTCCCCGACCTTGCGATCTATTGACGCATTTTTAATCTCCGCAGCTGTTGGTAAAGCAGAGGTCGATATATAAAGAAGACCGTTGTTGCGTCGTTTCGGCACTTGACGTAGGCTTTGTGCAGCCGATTATTTTCAGCAAGATTTCTGCGTCCTTACAGTTGAACCCGTCCTGGTGTTGGCAACACGCGCGACTCAAAATTTTCTTGACGGAAGAGTGAATTGAATTCTCTAGTTGACATCATTCTGCCTTCCACGTGGCGTTGTCGTTCGGAGCCCGATATTCTTCCAGGCGCTGAACCAGCTGATTGCCGAAATCTAAGCGGAGAGAAGACTACTTCAACAGAACAATCTGCAATTTATGTGGTGGTCTCCTATGTGATTTTAGCCGAAGTCGCATCTTTTACATGACCATACGATGATCCATACAGCCCTCGGCATTGTAGATCGTCCTAGTCATCAGCACGTCTTGACAGTCACGCATGCGGATGAGAAAGTAGTCGGGCCGGTGCCAGTGACTAAAGCGACGGTGCATTCTTGTTGCCTTTTCCTGAGTCGAAAGGCGTTGTTTAGGAACAAAAGAGGAAGTGGTTAGAGGAAGTGAGGTTAGTAAGCCGTAGTTCGTTAGTTCGCGGGAACGACATAACTTACGTCAGTAGTAGTAGTAGTAGTAGTAGTAGTAGTGGTAGTAGTAGTAGTAGTAGTAGTAGTAGTAGTAGTAGTAGTAGTAGTAGTAGTAGTAGTAGTAGGGGAAAGGAGGGTGGGACTGGCGTAGTCTACGCTGACTTCACGAGGTATTGT
The DNA here is from genome assembly GCA_902702965.1 of Spirometra erinaceieuropaei. NCBI lineage: Eukaryota > Metazoa > Platyhelminthes > Cestoda > Diphyllobothriidea > Diphyllobothriidae > Spirometra > Spirometra erinaceieuropaei. The sequence continues at coordinate 46,547 of CACRXP010000668.1, forward strand.
CCGGAGCAAGCTCTCAGAAGGAGGACATCGTTGTCGTTTTCGCACAGCCCCCATGAGGATCCTGAACTCTGCCCCAGACAGTGTTGTTTGTCCAAACACGAGCAGTGAAGTAACAGTGGCCAAGGCCGCGGCCGCCACCATGATCACAACCTATTAAAGTCGTTTCGGGTGAGAAGTAGGAGGCCAGGTTGATTCTCTCAAGTAATACCAACCCCCGGAATTCTCATAAGGCTCTTTAACATAACTCCTCTCCATACGAACGTCTGAATGCCGCAAATTAGTGACCGAGTTGGAAGGGAGACCTGCAGATGGAGAAAGAAAATCATGGCTATTTCGAAGGGACGAGTAATGTGGAGAAACACTGTGTGGCAGAGGGACCAAATAATGCTGATTATGGTAACGGCAACGTAGTAGTGTCAAACTCAAAGCTAACTGACCTGGACACTGCCGAGTATTCTGCACCGAAATTCTTGTATAACGACGCCCAGAGTCTGTTTTCGGAGTCCGGCAAACTGAAAATACTGGTAAACAATAGACACTGAAATGCTAAAGCAATAGCAGAAACTTGGCTGCCACAGAGCATCAACGATTGCGAAATAGCACTACCGGGGTGCCAGTTACTCAAGAGAGGCTGAATGGGCCGTCGGAG
>CACRXP010000668.1:47461-72184 GCA_902702965.1 Spirometra erinaceieuropaei
CTCACAAATACCTTCAGTACATGTAGAACCTCTCGACCCTTCAGTCGTCCAAAAATACGCCTCTGTTAGTCGTAGCAGGCCATCAGCCGGCGAAGTAGTCGACCAGTTGATTTATGGCGACATAAACAGCACTTCTGAAACAGTGCTTGAACAAACTTTTAAACTTATTGGGGTAATAAGTTCGGAAACTGAGGAAAGAATAAAGCGCAAGCATTATTTCGTACTGCGAAACATTCCGAGCCACTTATCTGCTATGGAGGGAGCGCATGCGTTCCTACAAAGTTGTGGCTTGAGTTTCAGTGTCGCACAAGCTAAGCGACTTCGCTCGCTTAGCCGTAATGCGCCGATACTAGTTACCCTATTCTTCATGATAGAAGTCGATTTTATCTTGTCGAGTAGGGAGATAACTAGAGACTTCTGCCGTAAATGGCGCTGCTCCGTTTCGCCAGACCTCACACCCCTGCAGCGAAGACTGAATAAATTAAAATCGGCAAAAACCAACACCAAGATAATGACACCTACTGTCAGTCTGAATAAGTCCTCTACAACACCACCTGCGGCATCTGCACATCACGGGATATTCAATTCCGTAGGAAATTCGACTACTTTTAATGCTGAGCTCTTTAAACACACCATCACGCCTGGTATAAACACGCCACTACCGACTCCCCCAGCAACCCCTAGTAAGCCTAAGCATGTGTCTAAGTCAAAGGCAAATCCAATTGCTGTCTCAGCCACTCGGACACCCAATAAATCCAGCACCATTATAAAATCTTTTCCTCCAAAATCGGCTAACAGTGCCTTAAATACGCCGACTCAAAACGTAGCGGGTTCGCAACTGCCCCCAGCCCTCATAACGAGGCATTAAGGCCGAATATGCCGATTTTTCCGCCGTTTAATAAAACTATTGCTCCAATGGAAACAATGCGTCCCCCACCCCTAACTTGTTTCCTCCACGGCCGTTTTACCAATTTATTCCTCATGATAATGTCCATACTGAATCAGTTAATTCATCATATCCTCAGTTTCGTTCCGGCGGAAATACATAAATAAATAAATTTCATTTAATGCCAGTTTACAGGCATTGTCAAGGGAAGCGATTAAACACAAATCCGACCAGCAGTGAAAAAAACTCCTGAGCTAAAGGGATAAAAATATAGTTGATGGTGGTTTCTGTGGTTTGGAGGGCTCAGGAGAAAAAACTGCCGGCGGTGGTATAATATCGATCGTCAAGAAGGGGGGAGGTTGCACGGTATCGGAGATTATCGGACGTCAAATTCCTTTCATGAAGTTGGGGATAGCCAAAGTAGAGGCGTTGAGGAACAGCTGGTGAGACCGGCCATATTGTTCAGAGACCACAAACGCCATCGCTACGGTACAGTCGATCAGTAGATTCAGCACCCAAAATTTGAGGAAGCTTTTCTGAATGCAAAAATCGAGTAATAGTTCTCTTAAATAAAGGAGAATTTTGCAGAGTTTTCACACTCATTGGTAGTTTATTCCAAATAGCAATTGCATTTACAGAATAGAACCGACGATATTTAACAGTACGTGCTAGAGGCAGAAATAAGTAGACCTCACGGTGACTGTTACGTCGTGGGTGGATATGATGTCTTAAAGAGGTGAATTGGTTAAATGTGTGATTATATAAGTGTTTAGATAGCACAAATCTATCGCCATCAGAACACTGCAGAAAGATGGTCCAGAAGGCAACTAGTAATCTACACTGGATCAGACGTGCATTTTAAATATTTCCTCCGAACTCCTTGAAAGACTCTTTGGTGTCTTTTTATGACCTCTTCTGGAGTATGGAATGCCAGCAGCTTCACCATGGATGGGGAAAGATATCGACTTACTCGAACAGGTGCAATGCAGAGTGACGAAGATCGTCGACGGTTTAAAACATTTGTCTTATCAGGAGAGGCCGAATTTGCTTGGCTTATTCCCTCTCTCTTATAGATAAATAAACTGCAGTCTACTTTAGACATTCCGCATTGTCCGCTGTCAGGGCTGTTCATTAAGAACGGAGGACTTCTTCGAGTGTGCCCGTACAAACCAACTAGGAGGTCATGCTTACAAAGCCAGGAATGAGCGCACGCAGTTGGACCGTCGAAAATTTTCATTCAGCCAGCAGGTTGTCTGGCCGTGGAACTCGCTTCCAAGCGAGATGGTGACGGCTGACACAATTGGCATGTTCAAAAGAAAACTTGCTCGCCTAGTTTTCGACTGAAGTAGGCTATTACAGCATTACTACACACAGCCAGTTTGGTAAAAAAACTGTTATATACAATCCCTTCGCACTAATTTAAAGTAACTTTAGACACTACCTTATGATTACGATTGAAGTGTGACCTGATCACATTGTAAATGCCTGCAATTTCATTTTTTGAGTACGAATCTGCGAAAGCACAGTACATAAATAGAGTCATCAAGGGCTCAGCCTCTAACCCTCCAAATATATACACACATATACATACATACATACAGAAGGACAAAGTAGAAAAAGAGTAGGAACGGTTCTGTCAACCGCTCTCTTTTGCCAAACCAACACCTTGCATATACCTACCGCTAATGCGGAGGATTGTCATTTCACTTTACCGATATCATCTACAACTGCATGTTCTCGAGTTTCGGTCCTGCATTTTCAAAGAGAAATATTCTGTGCAGTGTGTACGTTACTGACAGCATTTTAGTACCATGCTACTTCTAAGGTCGCTATTGCGTGTGCCGTTTTCAATAGGGTCTTCAAAGGCATTGCCTATTACCCTTAAAATATACTGACCTATGTTGACCTATTATGCTAACTAATTAGGATTAGCCAAGACGATGGATGGAAACTGGTGTTTGGGATAGCTGAACCAGATAACACTCAATGGTTTCGCAAGTGACGGGATAGTTTTTGAGGGATCTGAGCCTATCAATGCGACAGAGCTGTTTTTAGACCTGCTCTTTTGACGCTTGAACTAGTTGATCTCTTTTCTGAGTCCGATTTGATCATATTAAAGCTCGGACTCGTTTCCGCATTTGTTTCTAATTAGTAGACTCTCTTGGAGACCCATGGTTGAAATGATGGTATTGGAGTTATTTCTTCCAGCTGAACAACGCTAAACCCTGCCAGTCATCCATGGCAAGAATCCGTCAGTGGTGTAAAATCCCACAGAAACCCGAGCCTTATTTAAGGAGAGGTAGCTTCTAAGGCGGACCTATGCAGGTGACCATTTAAATCTCCATCCACTTACATATGTAATCGGTCAAAAAACTGGAAATGATTATAAAGGCGCAGTTTTAAAGAAACCTGCGAAGCTAGATGCTTCTGCAGTGGCCTAATTCACAGGATTCTGAAAAACTACATCGGTGACCGCAACAATGGTTTGATGATAATTCAAGAGCGGGATTTCAGTTCGCACGCCAGAGGCGCCGTTTTTGTTCTAATAAGCCCTAAGGGCCACTAAGATGGACGTCGCTCAAGTTCAGGTCCGGACCATCCAGGTCAGCGATGTTGTGGGAGACGATTGTCAGAAGAGGTTTCAGACCTTCTTGGAAAGGTTTATTGTCAAGCTTATAACACCTTTTGTAGTTATAAGGAAAATGATATACGCAAGTACGTCGAGGCCGCGAAAGAGCTAAAGCAGCTTGAGCGAAGCACACTTTCCGTTAACTTCGAAGACTTATTGATGCATGACAGCCGACTTGCGTCGCTTATAGAAGACGAATATTACAGGCTCTATCCTTTTTTATGCAACGCTGTGAAGAACTTTATCAACGACCACGTCCCTGACACTCTTAATTCCGGCCGTGACTTTTATGTCAGTTTTACAGATATTAGCACTCTCAATAAGTAAGTTCTCACGTCCGTTTTATCCGTTTAGGATCCGTGAATTAAATGCTCATCAATTAGGCAAACTTGTTAAGATTCGTGCACAAGTTGTTCGGTCACATCCAGTCCACCCGGAGTTGACGTTGGGAACATTTAAGTGCAGTGACTGTGGCATCATCATTCGAAATGTTGAACAACAATTCAAATACACCCAGGTATTTTGTTCCTGTTTACTTAGAGTCCTGTCATATATAGCCAAGCGTGTGCTTCAATCCCCAGTGTGGGAATCGTTCAAAATTTGAGCTTTTGACCAGCCAGTCAAAATTCGTCGACTTTCAGAAAGTGCGTGCGCAGGAAACTCAAGCAGAATTGTCTCGTGGCAGCATACCAAGAAGGTGATTGTTTTGAAACTGCCTGATAAGCCGTCTGTCTAATTCAGGCACTAACTGTCGATATTTGAGTGTCTTTTTGCAGTGATGTTCATCGATTATTATGGATTAAGCGCGGGTTGCGCGTTATCTTGACTGATTTACAAATTCTTCCAAAAAATTATTTTTTTGGACAGTTATGTGCTGTTTTTGACGCAGTTTTGCTGTGATTGCACACTGATTGATGCCTTATTGCAGATGCTATTGCAGTTGAAAATCTAGCAAAAGCTGACAAGCATATGACACGTGTTCGTTTCGCAGCTTTCGCTAAGCGGTTTCACCCGGTGGCTTAGCTGTCGTGCTGCTGTTGTAGGGCAATTGCTTCTGTTAATGGCCACCAATCACTACAGCCAACGCTCTCGGGATATAACTTTTCATTGTGTGAATGTCTGACCAGGCCTTAGCCCGTAAGAGAGCAGTTTCTGCAAAGACTTGGTGGAGGGGCAGTTTCCTATAGCACCTTAATTCGACCATGCTCAGCGCCCACCTTTCTTTCGACATTGGTTTAAGATCTCGGAATTGCGCTTAACAATGGATGGAGCTTTATCTGATAACAAACAAAAGTCGCTGTTTTAGACCAACATGTGAATTTTCGCCCGTAACCACTCCGTCATCTCACTTTCGGGCTAAGCCGAAATTTGCACTTACTGCGTGGTTTGTCATTGGTTGTATGTCAGACCCGAGAGCCTGCTTATTTTGCAGGTAGTCTTCGGCGAATGCCACAATAGTATCCGCCACCCGTAAATGCTCTAGATATCCTGAAGCCGGGATAACGAATGTCCCCGTGTTTGTGATGCCCCTATCTTTCTGGTGAGTCTGTTAGATACACCGGAGCAGATATATCGGCAGTCTGAGCTGCCGACTTCACACTAGCATTAGAGATGTCCTATCCTTCCCTGTCTTTAGCGACATCTTCGTTTTTCTCCGTTCGTTTTCATCCGGCTGTCTGCCGTGAATGAGATGGCTCATCACACAGTCCATTTGGTCAGCTCTTTTCTGAAACAGTTCTCAGCGCTACTGCATCGTCCCGCCCCTGTTAAACATCAAACATAGGCTTAAATCGCATGTATGTCCCTGTAAAAAAGGACATCTCAAGGGTACTTGAGAAAGATATTGACAGCAACTTTGACCTCCATTTGTCTGTGTATGTTTTTTAGTTCCCAGCTCCTAACCTGTATTACCGTTAGCATGCTTACCTTGAATCGTTTTGTTCCAGTATCATATTGATTTTTGGTTTTTTAACAGCCTGGAAATTTTGTTGCGTGCCGATGCTGTTGAACTTGCACAACCAGGAGATCGTTGTGAATTCATCGGAACCCTTATTGTTGTGCCAGATGTTGGCCAGTTAGCAACTCCTGGTAAGAAATAAAATTTAAATTAATCACCTCCATGTGTCATAGCGGTCCTTAAGTTTCAAATTTTTTTCGATAAACCAGCTCGCCTTATACGTCAGCGGAATTAGCAATTATTTTTGTTCATTAGGTACAAGATATCTTGAGCGCAAAGGGACGCGGACGGTTGACGGTCAAGAATCCGGAATTTCGGGTCTGAAGGCCCTGGGAGTTCGTGAACTGACGTACAGGATGGCTTTCTTTGCATGCACGGTTATTCCCGCAAACGGTCGTGTAAGATATTTCCTCTAGAAATTCCTTGTCTACCGGTTATGCTAAAAAATTTCCTTAACCGGTTTCAATGTACAGTACCTGGTTTGACAAAGTACGGCTGTCCAACTTTCCATTTGCTGTCAGTCCTCGTCTGAAAACAGAGAATGTCAGCTGCACCCCAATTCCATGTCTACTTTTGCCTTTGAATGCCACGCAGCTACTTAGCCTATAGGGCTTGTTTGTTTTGCATCTGTTTTTACGGAGGTCAGACGTCAAGCATACTCCTCTTCGACTGTCTCATTTTATTATAACAATCATCGGCCTGTAGATATACCGAAATTTGTCTACATTTGTACTTAGACTAACTGGATTGCCAGCGCTTCTGCTGGTACACAAAACGTCGAATATTTCCACTTTTTTACAATGATATGTAGATCGCTCATTCCTTAGACACTGTCTTATCCACTGCCCTTTGCGAAGTCCATGGACAATTTGCCAAATCACCCAGCGTCAATAGCCCGTCGGGTAATTTAGTACGTGCGGGATTCTTGTACGCCACTCCTCTAAGTCGCTCCCGTAGACCGCAAAACTGAGAATGACACGCATGTATACTTCGTCTCGTTGTTTTTCTCCTCTTTTAAGTCATTTCACTCATTTTTTCAGTACCTTCCCTCGGACGACCTCGAATCAGCTGACGGTATTTCGTACGAGGCCATGTCTCGTCGTCTCAGTCCTGCTGAACTGGATAAAATTTGCCAAATGAGCCAAGACAAACAGCTCTTTAACAATTTGTGTAGTTCTCTATTCCCCACGATCCATGGTAGTGAAGAAGTGAAGAAGGGGATCCTACTAATGCTTTTTGGAGGCGTTCCCAAGGTATCCCACCTCAGATATGTTCATACCATCTGCTTTATCTTCACTTTTATGGTTTTCTTCCTAGTATTAGGCACAGTCGTTCTTTTGTGCAGTTTTGTATCCTCCGTACGAATTTAAATGTAGTTGCCGACTTTCATCTCCCTCGTTACCTAAAAGCCAAGATGTAAACCAGCTCCGCAAAAAGAATCTGCACTTGTCTAACAGATTTTAAATCAAGATTCGACTAACTCAAACATCTAGCATCCCTTAGTCGATGGTTTAAATTAAGCATCTTTCCTGTGATTTAATGGAGTGGGAAAAGCGCGTTCCACTTCGCAAATAGGACAAGTTATATTATTTGTTCGAGCAAAACTGTGATTTGAGAAGGAGAGGCAGAATGGTATTACCGACAAAGACAAGGGAGACTGGAATGGCCATTTCTGGCTTATTAGCCGTCGTCAGCCAGCCATACCCAAGCCCGAAGTGTAGAACACCCGAGCCTCGAACTCGCGACCTGTTGGTTTAGAAGTCCACGCCTCTACCCACCGGGCCACGAGCCCGTTGCCCTGTCGGTTTTCGGGAAAGGCGTTCATCGGAAGAACGACGTGATTGTGTACGTTTTCAAGCATCAAATGTTCTAGCCTCTATCACAACAGGTAAATGCTTCTGTAAAATTTTAATAACAAGGGTGAACACGCGTATTTGTACTTTCCAGTAGTCTACAGTTTTCCTGACTTAAAAGACACATTTAATGGATGGATGTTATATGTTTGGAAGGCGACAGCGTTCAGTCGCTCGAGTGAAATAATGGTAAAATCAGAAGATATGTGAGTCGTCTGAAAATGTATAACGCGTTGCCTTTATCTTCTCTGACTAGTATATCTCAGATATATCACGCAAATAGAAGCATTTGAGCGGTTTATTTATACAGCAAAGGGGAGTGCGAGAAATATTAAAGCCAAAGGCGTTCGTAAATTTGTGTTCTCATAGTACTGACCTCATTATTTCTAACCCACGCAGTGTGCCAGTCTGTGATATGTATATTCTAATGTTGTAAAGTAACTCTGCGCGTTTCCTCTGAACACGTAGCCCCCCTTTGTGAATACGTTTTTTAATTTACCCTCGGGCCCTACAGACAGAAAATGTATTCGTTTGAATGCAGTTCTCATTGGGTTTTTTTCTGACTCAATATGGGGATGTTATAAGTCTGCCACAGTTGCCTCCTAGAACTTTTTTCTCCATTTTTTAAATCCACCTACATCATTGGTGACTTTTCTGCGCACTTTCGTTTGATAAGTGTTGCTTGAGGGAAAGATAACGTTTAAACTTCTATGTTTTTGCACAAAATCACGCTTGCAAAGCGTAGTTTGTGCCTCTTTTCCACGGCTGAGGGGTTCCAACGTTAACTGTTTTAATTTATCCGTCGTCTGCCTTTTGTGCATTTTCATATCTCCATTTTTACTTATGTCCTGTTTTAAACCTGGGTAGGTCCGATTAAACGCCCACATCTTCTTAGAATGAGATTGCCTCGTTGACTAACGAAAGCAACATGCTACTAGCCCTTACCAGCTGCAAACTTCTCCTCGTGTTATAGGTGACGGAGGAAGGTACTCACCTTCGAGGCGACATCAACGTGTGTTTGGTTGGTGATCCCTCGACGGCCAAATCGCAATTTCTAAAGCAAGTTGAACAGTTTTCACCCCGTGCTGTCTACACCAGCGGTAAAGCCAGCTCTGCTGCTGGTCTAACGGCAGCCGTTGTCCGCGACGAGGAGTCTTTTGAGTTCGTCATCGAGGCTGGAGCATTGATGCTGGCGGATAACGTAGGTCCATGTTCATTAACTGGATAGAAACAGCTATCGTGTTGGTTGTATTAGCCCGTCTGTTCATAAAATCAGCGCGAACACCGTAATTTCTTTGCTAACTTTATGGCAAACTTGCGTGTTGGCATTTCAATGATTGCAGTTTGAATTCTAAAATACCTAACTGCCCTAATTGACATTGTAAATTAGGTTTCTGGAATGGCGAGAAAACAGTCGCGTTATGACAAGCGTAGACGAGGCCTTTGTCAAGTCAGATACTGCATCTATTTTCATTACCAGTCATCTTGATGTAGTCTTGTCATTGGACCACAGTAAAACTGCATAGAGATAGGGATTCATATATGCAGCCAAAGTCATCACCACCAATACATCTCCGACAGGAACCCATTCCTTCCACGCGGACTGCAAGATGTGATCACTTGGGCGACCCATTCCAGTTCGGGCCGTTTGCCATGGACCATGGTAGAATTCTGAAATCTACAACGTCTAAGCAACCCTATTTAGGGATGTAGTATTTACCGTCAGGTCTGGAAAAGGTGCTAATTTTACGTCATCTGCGCAGTTATCTGTGGCCGTTGGACTTAACGCTACGAACAACGGCTGCTCTTCCCTCTTCTCCGTCCCGCCTTTGTGGTTTACTCTGAGAAATTAGAACTCGCATGCACTTTTGGGTAGTCAAATTATCAAATACCCAAAAGTGACAAGAACTCTTTCTTAAGAACTGACCGACGAAGGTAAACCGCGAGTTTTGTCTATTCGCACAGGGTCACTTGGGCGAATTAGGAGCGGGGGACGCCTTCTGGAGCAACCTCTCTAGGGGAGTCGCTTTCCCATCCTGCAGAGCTTTGAAAGTCGCCTTATCAAAGTGGGGCTTTCAGTCTGCGAAAATATATTCGCTGCCATCATGAGGGTTTCTGCTTTGACACTGCCAAAACCAGACGTCGTGAAGGACAAGTCTTACGGAGGTCTGCACGTTTTCATGTTTGTACCGATAGCGCATAAACACAGATCACGCTACCTGAGGGGGGTACTTGGCAGTTATGGAGTGGGGGGCTACAACAACTGTCTTGCACGCCTGATGACCTGTTCGGAGCACAATAATTTCGCCAGCAACGCTGCATCTTCTCCTGATCGTAATGAGACTTCGTAGACGCATCCACACCTATGTCACTAGCAACTGCCGACCTACGTGTCTGTCAGGGGACGAGACCACTATGATGTGCTTGTGAGAAAGGCAGTGTGTGATGTCATGCCCTCTAAAACGGACCATGCGAGAGTTGCCCTAAACTGACAGGGGAGCTAGGTCATTCGTAGCATGGCAGGGAGTATGAGCACACATGCTGGGCTCATATTCGGCCAGGGGAGCCTTGTGAAAGCAAAATGTCGGATTAACTAGTTTTATGGCCACTACCTCTGCCGTCGGAAGTATTGGCTGTCTTAGTTTTCGCTACTCGACTCACGTATACAGGTTTGATGGTTAATAATTGAAAGCGTACTTTTTCCAAACTGGACTTCTTACATGATTGGTTGATTGGTTAATGGGCATTTCATTATGATAGTGCGCTATTCCGTCACCTGACCCTTTAAGTACTTTAACCTATTGCCTTACTGTTCCGTTTTCAATTCATTTCAAGGGTGTTTGCTGCATCGACGAGTTCGACAAAATGGAAATACGCGATCAGGTTGCCATTCATGAGGCTATGGAACAGCAAACAATCAGCATAACGAAAGCTGGTGTTAAAGCCACACTCAACGCGAGGACTTCGATCCTCGCGGCTGCCAATCCAGTCGGTGGAAGATACGACCGCTCCCGCTCACTCCGCCAAAATATCGGCATGTCGGCGCCCGTCATGTCTCGATTCGACCTCTTCTTTGTCCTTGTTGATGAATGCAATGACGTAACTCACTTTTTATCACACTAATGTCCTTGCAGATTGTAGACTACGCGATTGCCCGTTCGATTATTGATTTGCATATGGGCTGTGACCCTCCTTCAGCTGCTAGGTCTTATACTGCTGATGAGATCCGTCGCTATATCGCATTTGCCCGCTGCTTTAAACCCAAGGTAAACTCCTTTGACCTACCGTAATTTTTAAAATATTTAAACTGTTCCAAAACAGGCTTTATTTCGTTTTAGATTAGCATTGAAGCTATGCAGTGTATGGTCGAGGAGTACAAGAAACTTCGCCAGCGCGACGCATCGTCTGGTTCAAAATCAGCCTGGCGCATAACTGTCCGTCAGTTAGAGAGCCTAGTGCGTTTATCTGAGGCCACAGCCCGTTTACACTGCGCGGACGCTGTAAGTCTTACCTTTTAACATCTAGGGACCACTTTGAACCTGGTAACTGTATCGTAAGCTTTTACGTTGTTCGTACTAGGCTGTCCACCTGCTAGACTGCGCTGCAGGCATGTTGAACCAGAACAAGAGTCGAACTGGTCCATTGCACGTGCCAGTGGGGCTGCGTCGGGTCCGCGCAGCTGCTGCGCATGCGTATGATATGTCATAGGCACAAACCTCAGACACTGCGCAGATGGTGGAAATGCATGGGAATAGGAAGAGAGAGCGAGGTTGACTCAGGGCAGTCGATGCCCACGGCACACTAGCTCATTCCTCGTCTTAATAAATCAAACGCGCTTCTATCTATCATTGTTTGCTAAAAGTCGTGGATTGGAATGGTGCTAACTGACGAGATAAATCGGTTCTCTTTTCAGGGCGGCGAGCCAGGCTGCATTGGTTCCTTCATAATGTGGCCTCCGTAGCAAGTGAAAATCATTTGCGTTTTTTACTTGATCAAATATATGAAATTGCGGGGAGCCTGTCAAAAAATATGCGGTACTCCTTCCCAGGTGTGATTTAAACAAGTTGCTGAAAAGCTGCACTCCCAAGCCCTACCTCCCTATTTTGTAGGAATTAGCTTAAAGTTAAATTCCGTGGCAATTGGTGTTGCAAACTCACCAAAGTCATCTAGCCGATGACATATTTATGGACTACAATCAGTATTCTGAGTTTTCGGTGCATCTTACGTTTTGGCTACTGCGCTTCCTCCATATCATGCACGCTTCACCGCCGAGGCCGCGCCAACAGTCAGCGTTCATGGTAGTCCTGAAATAGATCACAAAGCTAGGACTGTGAAATAATGCTTGCTTATGTGTTTGCTAGAGGAATTCTCGGGCTTAATCAGAAAACCGTCTCCGCTTTTGATACCATATAACCGCGGCAGAACAAAGCCTATATTAACAATGTGGTTTGTCGACTTACACATAAGACCAGCTAACTAGCCTCCAATGCCACCGCTCATTTCGTTGCTCCTAACATGCAGTTCAGCTCCAAGCAGCATTAATATTTTATGTTGTGACCTAATTTGAACAAGCCCTTCGAGAGATTTTCATCCCCCATTTCACGTTCTTCTCTCAGGTCACCGTGGCTCACGTTCGAGAAGCATTTGCTTTACTGAACAAGTCCATAATTCGAGTCGAACAGCCCGACATAAACTTGGAAGAACATGAAGAGGCTCCTGTTGTGACTGAAACGCCAATGGAGACGGATCAGGTCAGTCTGTCTTCGCTATATTTTTTGGAGTTTGTTACATTGTCCTCTAAACTTTGTTGCGATATCCAATGAAGACTGTCGGAAATCTGGACATTGAGGAATTCACATCCTGGACATAGGAGCGAACAGCAGCCAGCAAGATGTTTTGCATACTGTATACTACCAGCTTGACACAAGGAAGCAAAAGCGGTTCGGTTCCTGAGTTTAACTTCTACTCTCTGTTCTTCGCCTGTCAATGATAAGTTCGCTCACACTGGCCATTTCGACCCTAGTCGATAAATGATGGTGACATTCGACAAGCTGTTGAGGGGATTCGATCGCAGGGACGTAAATTTGATTGCCCCCACGTTTGGCATTAGCTCTCGAACGCACCATCTGTTGCTGTCCGATCCTTCGTGCGGGAATCTGAGACGCCAGATGCATTAACTTCTCGTCTCCGCAGCCGAGTCTCCCTCCTCGCCAGTAACTACATCGCGTATTCATCACGTTCGCCCTAATTTTTCCTAATCCGTCTGGTTTTCAATTATATACGTTTCAGGCTGATGTTGTGGAGGCAACACCCACTGAGCCCGCAGCCGATCAACCTCAACATCTGCGTATCACCTACCAAGAGTACCGACGCATCGCGGACCTCCTTATATTGCGCACGCGTCATGTTGAAGAGGCCGGTGCTGCAGTACAGTCCGACTCAATCGCTGAATCCGCTGCAATTCGTAAAAGTGAACTAATAAATTGGTACTTAGAAGAGGTAGCGGTCGATACCCTGCAATCCGAGGCTGATCTCATTCAGTGCAAATTGATGGTTGAACGAATTCTGGATCGCCTTATAAAGAAGGTCAGTTTTCTTCATTGTTCTCGAGGTGTCAAACCTTTTTGTCCGTTTTCCTAACCTAACAGCGGGCTCTGTAAGTCGGAGTTTCACTTTACTGATTTCCCTCCCGGGTTTAGGGTTGGAGCACGCCAGAAAAGCCCACTATAGTCCCTGCTGTTTTTGTCGGGAATATTTCTCGGTTACGGGGATGTTTGCAGTGTCCCAAACACCATGAGCTGGGGGATAAACCACATTGGATGTGCTTATTTTAAAAAAATGCACCACAACTTGCAGCCCTCCATTTGTCGTCCATGCATCGTTTTTAATTCACACAGCTAGGTCCACTGCTCCATTGCAGCTCTCGGTATTTTGCACTTGCCTCCTTGGCAAATATGCCTCAAGCTTCTGCCACCATACTTCTTTTATTACCACCACTGCTGTTTCCTCCCTTGCAGGATCATGTCTTAATCTCGCTTTCGCGTAGCGGCCTGGACGCTACATCTGAAGAAGACGCCGACCCGCTTTTGGTTGTGCATCCCAACTACTCTACCGATTAATTGAGATTACATTTTATATATCGCTATTTTTGTAACGCATACCTTGGAAAAGATTTTATATGCATTTCTGTCCGGTCCTACATTAGTATCAAGTATAATTTCTGTCAACGCACACCCTTCTTCCTAGGCATCACCGGCTTCCAATACCGTACAGTACAATAACTCATCCATCGCATGTGATGATGACCAGCATTGTCTCGTGGTTTGGTTGTTTGTAGTAGATAAACAGAATCCCGGATCGGCCTCGCTCTTCACCGTCCGAGTTAAACCAGTTTGCTAGTGTAGCTGCGGACGTGGCCTGAGGGCTCCGTTTAACGTGTGCCACACACAGACTCGCGTCGCCTTTGTTGGAAGTGCCTTAAAGGTCGAATTATAAAGGAGCCACTGTAGCCTGACTCATTAAATAGGTAGATCGGGTTATCCCGCCGTAAGGTTTTTAAAAGCGTTTGGTCCTCACGAGGAAGGACACGCTAGTTTAATCGATCTCAATCGCGCCCCAGCCCCCCCCCCTCTCCCTGTGTGGCCTCTGAGCCTTTCGGCTGACCGAGAGTGAGATTGGGCGTGGTAGCGCGACAACGGGTATTGAACCCAGCGGGCTCAGTGCAGCTCGATTAAATCTTGCAGGAGCAGCTGTGACTTCCCACCTTGGTTTGGCTCTACATCAGTGCAACCAGGTCGGGAGAGTAGACCGTGCGGCATGCCAGAAAAACGCGTTTGATGGACGGACGTTTCCAAAAATGTTTGGGGTCGGGGGAGAGGTTGCCATGGGTCTCCGAGTGTATAGGCTCTGTGCCAGCATGCCTTGTCCCCATGATCAGGCACCGTTTCTATGTGACTTTCTCATATTCTGGTGTTCCGGCCCGCCCTGGATGTTTGCTTCAATGTGATGTGCGAGGTCTCCCTGTCTTATTTGGTGTTAATTCTGTCAGGGCAGGTATGAGTAGGGATGCTTACTGCCGTCGTATGTATCGTCATCAATCCGTCTCTAGCTAGGTCTCCGGATGCGGCTTTTGGAGACGGTCTCATGATCGCTGGCTCGGATAACACTCTTCGGCGTGGTGATCCAACTTGTCAGCTGACGATTCGACATGCTACTTTCGCGACATGCCGTGACTTCGTCTACGGGCACTCGTTTGGCCAGTAAACTAGACTACCTTATCACCAGCTCGAACTGTCTGCCTTATGCAAATTCCTAAAACGGTGGGAGAGTTCACCTCTGTTGCCTCTCCAGCTGGGAGCGCCGGTTTGATTGCCGGAAGCGACCACCCCGTGCCTCGCGAAGTAGGCGCAGGTTCGGTGACTTCTGCGTAAGAGTTTATAGAGAGTCAGACCCTCGCTGCACCTACTGCGCCATCTTCCATTACTCACATTGCTCTGATGGCAAGTCCATGTCAAGACGACCGGAGTTGGGCTCGGACGTAGTGGCTGACAGTTCTACGTACGACCTGTCCCCAAACACATTGACCCAGTTAAATCGGAAGGCGTGCTGTCTGTTTATGTGAGACGTGCATGTAGGCATATGCGATGTTTCGTCCAAAATAACGCCGATGGCACCGTCAGTGACATGCCTGCTGCAACACAGGCATGTTGCTACGAGAGTGACTTATATTTGCGCATTGTGGGGGCAGGTTTATTCAGGATGCTAAGGGGTACACCGTGTAGAGATGGCAAGTAGCATCACAAGCCTCCTATAGACAATGGCTGCCCTTCACGGTCCTTAACTAGCAGCCAACTCTCATCTAGGGCTCCCCGAAGCTGAGCTCTGCTTAACGGCTACGCCCCGGTGACCGCCTCGACTGGCGGGCTAAATCAAATGAGGGTATCCAATGTTGTGCGTCGCCACACCTGGTAATTCTACTGCTCCTCCTTTTCCTCTTCCAATTTTACAAGAGTCGGACGGAGAGGGCGAGATGAAATCCCATTGATGGCCTAGGCTAATTCGGTTTGCTTTTAAACTAAACAAAGCTGTGACGCATATTGGAATTGGGCAGCCATTTGGGGATGTCTAAGCAGCCCTAATTAGGGATGGCACTGCTTACTCCCTCGGGAGGACAGAGATTAGAAAGGTTACCCCAAACAAGTGCTGTGAAATCGCACTATCTGCAGGCAGACCGTGGCTCGTAGGTGCGAAAAGTCGTCGAAACGATCAAACGGACAACTACCGCGTCCGAACCATGAAATATACTTTCCGTTAAGTTTTTCATCCTACAAAGTCGCTTCTTCTCGCAACAATATCATCAATAATTGAGACTCTCACGCTCTCGTAACTAGGTGGAGCATAATGCGCTCCTCTTGTGAAAACGGCTTGGAAGAACTGAAAAACGTGTTCAATTCTGATCGCACTGCGCAGGAATCTGGAGACCCTCAGCACTCCTCATAACAGGGGTCTAGTGCCTGTAGAATAATTTAGGACTTTTTCCGGCTCAGTGGAGCTAAATACTTTCGAAATTCTGTAGCCTATCAAAATTAGGTTTTTCACTTTTCTCCTTCGAACTTTTTCTTCTTCAAAGTCTGCACACTCGTTGTTTTCGCAAAACTTCTTCCACGTCCCTCTTGCTTGTTGATCTCTTTTTACACCTCGTCTTAGCTGAGACTGGTTCGTTTTCCTAAGCCTTTATAAGGGGCAGTGGTTCTTCACGAGATGCAGCAAACAATTCCTGCATAATTTCTAGTCCTCGGTGATATTTCCTGCGAAGAATGCATCCCAGTCTCACTTGACGAAAGTCTCCCAGCCCTATATTTGAGCTCACTTTGCTTATTACATCTAGTACAAAATACAGACGGTTCTCCAACGGAAGTGCTGTGCGGCCACTACGACTGGGCAGATGTACTGAGTATTCCTCACCTATACTTTCAAGATCTTTTGTGGGGACGATATTCGGGCAATTAACCTGTTGCCCTCCACGCACTCTTGTTGGAACTAGGACATGCTGGGTGAGAAGACCTGCAAGTGTTGTCTTCAGGAGACGGTGATCGAAGGCACACCTTGGGCACTTCGCTTGCATATCGCCCGATCGAGTGCCGGGTGCGTTGAAATCATCCGTGAGAATAAAATCAGGTCGATTAGCGATCTCTTTCATGTTTTCCAGCAGCCAAGTACCGGTGCCGGGCTCAGTCCTCGCTGATAGGTACACAGCTATGGTTTCAAGAGACTGTGGCCCTCGTGTTTTTTAATCGGCCAAATAGCCTCCGTATCGTCGGCAATCTTCTCAGTCCTCTCATAAAATGTCAGATTTTTCTTTGAACAGGTGGCAACTTCACTCTGACGGCCCCTTCAGCCTCTCTTGAGTAACTGGCACCCCGGTAGTGCTATTTCGCAATCGTTGATGCTCTGTGGCAGCCAAGTTTCTGCTATTGCTTTAGCATTTCAGTGTATATTGTTTACCAGTATTTTCAATTTGCCGGACTCCGAAAACAGACTCTGGGCGTCGTTATACAAGAATTTCGGTGCAGAATACTCGGCAGTGTCCAGGTCAGTTAGCCTTGAGTTTGACACTACTACGTTAACGTTACCATAATCAGCATTATTTGGTCCCTCTGCCACACAGTGTTTCTCCACATTACTCGTCCCTTCGAAATAGCCATGATTTTCTTTCTCCATCTGCAGGTCTCCTTTCCAACTCGGTCACTAATTTGCGGCATTCAGACGTTCGTATGGAGAGGAGTTATGTTAAAGAGCCTTATGAGAATTCCGGGGGTTGGTATTACTTGAGAGAATCAACCTGGCCTCCTACTTCTCACCCGACACGACTTTAATAGGTTGTGATCATGGTGGCGGCCGCGGCCTTGGCCACTGTTACTTCACTGCTCGTGTTTGGACAAACAACACTGTCTGGGGCAGAGTTCAGGATCCTCATGGGGGATTTGCGAAAACGACAACGACGTCCTCTTTCTGAGAGCTTGTTCCGGACAATACCTCGTGAAGTCAGCGTAGATTACGCCAATCCCACCCTCCTTTCCCCTACTACTACTACTACTACTACTACTACTACTACTACTACTACTACTACTACTACTACTACTACTACTACTACTACTACTACTACTACTACTACTACTACTACTACTACTACCACTACTACTACTACTACTACTACTACTACTACTACTACTGACGTAAGTTATGTCGTTCCCGCGAACTAACGAACTACGGCTTACTAATCTCACTTCCTCTAACCACTTCCTCTTTTGTTCCTAAACAACGCCTTTCGACTCAGGAAAAGGCAACAAGAATGCACCGTCGCTTTAGGCATTGGCATCGGCCCGACTACTTTCTCATCCGCATGCGTGACTGTCAAGACGTGCTGATGACCAGGACGATCTACAATGCCGAGGGCTGTATGGATCATCGTATGGTCATGTAAAAGATGCGACTTCGGCTAAAATCACATAGGAGACCACCACATAAATTGCAGACTGTTCTGTTGAAGTAGTCTTCTCTCCGCTTAGATTTCGGCAATCAGCTGGTTCAGCGCCTGGAAGAATATCGGGCTCCGAACGACAACGCCACGTGGAAGGCAGAATGATGTCAACTAAAGAATTCAATTTACTCTACCGTCAAGAAAATTCTGGATCGCGCGTGTTGCCAACACCAGGAGGGGTTCAACTGTAAGGACGCAGAAATCTTGTTGAAAATAATCGGCTGCACAAGGCCTACGTCAAGTGCCGAAACGACGCAACAACGGTCTTCTTTATATGTCGACCCCTGCTTTAGCAACAGCTGCGGAAATGAAAAATGCGTCAATAGATCGCAAGGTCGGGGAAACACACGAGTATGTGGAGTGAGCCGAAATGAGAAATTTCTCCGCATCAATCGGGAGGGTATATGGGCCCACATCTAAGGCAAGTGCGCCATTGGTCACTTCTAATGGACCAGCAATTGTTTACGGATAAATTGCCAATTCGGAAGCTCAGAGTCGAGCTCTTCAGTGTGTCCTGAATATTCCGTCTCCAATCTCTGATGCCGCCATCAATAAACTCCCTCATTCGGAAACGAATAATGACCTGGACCTGCCTCCTTCCTTCCCGGCCATAATGAAGGCTGTTCACCAGATGTCCAAAGGGGAAGCTACGGTGTCCGAGGCAATCCCGGCCGCATTCTACAGGTACGGTGGCCTTCAGCTAATGGACAAGCTGGCTCCACTCCTCGAAGAAATTTGGCAACAAGAACAAGTTCTCCAAGACTTCAAAGACCCGACCATCGTGCATTTATACAAATACAAAGAGGGTCAACAGGCTTGCGATAATCATATATCCATCGCAATTCTCGAGACAACGGCGATACTTTTCGCACGGATCCTCCACAACCAACTGAACAA
This sequence comes from Spirometra erinaceieuropaei, assembly GCA_902702965.1. NCBI lineage: Eukaryota > Metazoa > Platyhelminthes > Cestoda > Diphyllobothriidea > Diphyllobothriidae > Spirometra > Spirometra erinaceieuropaei. The sequence continues at coordinate 66,224 of CACRXP010000668.1, forward strand.
GCATCTGAAGCAGACGCTTATCCCAAAAAGCCAATGTGGACCTTGCAGTAGCTTCCGAACCACTTCAATTATCTTCGCAGCCCACTAAGGGATGAGGGTCAACAGCTACACCACCTTCGTCGCTTTAAAAAGGCCTTCAATACAGTCAAGAATGGTAGACTCTGAAAACTTATGCTGTAGTTTGGATGCATGGGGCTATTCATGCAAATTATGCCTTAAATTCACGGTGGGATGATGGCTCGCTCTTGTGAAATGCGTAATATGTCGTTTCTCAATCTAATTGTTCCTCTTGCAATGATCACTCATTTGTGGTCGTTATTCATTTTGATATTAATGAAGCCTTTAATAAGTGCCAAATAGAAAACTCTTAAATAAATAAGAAGCTCTGGGACTTCGCAGCCGCCTTATTGATTTTAATAAGTCATACCTACCTAATGGTTAACAAAAGGTTTAAGTGTGAGCTTCATTTTCCAATGAGAGCTCAATTGTAAGTGGTGTCCTACAAGTTAGCGTTTTAGGTCCTCTTTTGGATATGTTTTACAGTGATGACATCTCGCCGGCAGTTAACTATTCTCAATCATTTATTTACGTTAATAACCCCAATGCGTGCATTTATTCAGTAAATCTAATACCCAACACTGCCTGGAGCAATTCCATGCTGTTTTGCTTGCTCTCTCAACGTGAAGCTCAAAATGGCTACTGGAATTGTCTTCATCAAAATGTCGCTATGTGTTTTTGACCTGAAAGTCTACCCCAACCAATGGTCTTTCAAGACACACATATGCCTGGATGTGCCACCATCAAGGACTTGGGTTTAAGCTACTCCAATAATCTATATCACTTGCCACACGCCGACAGAATTACGACCAAAGCTGCCCAGATTTGTGGCTTTATTTCTCACAATGTTTATTTTCCTGAAATCAAAATAAGACTTTATCGAATGCTTGTACGTCCCATTATTGAATATTGCTGTTCATCCTTTGCTTGCTGGACGAGGCTACTCGTTCAAAAATCGAAAATGTTCAAAAGCATTTTACTAAAAGACTCTTAGGTAAAGAACATCAAAATATTTCCAACTGGGATAGATGCCAGCCAACTAACCTAAATTTCTATTGGTTTTGAGACTAAAAGCTGGCTTCTGTCTCCTCTTTCGCATTAATAATAGTTCAAACCTTCCTCGAAGTTCAGCACTTTCCCCTAGTAGTCCTCCATACTATCTTCACAACTCTTCCTTGATTATACCTCCTCCCGCTTCTTTCCCCTCTAAGCGCTCTCCATTTTTCGCTTGCAGGTATACTTTCGGTCAGCCAATCAATGTAATTGCGGGAAATAGGCTTGCGCCTTTGGACTCCCTATTTGTGCATAAAAATCGATAAATAAGCAAAAATGCAAATACATTACAGCATTAAGTGAATGCAGACATTACTTCATATATGTCACTGATCTCATGGCTAAAAAGTCACACAGTCCGCTTGTTCCTACAGCATATATCTGTCAAGCCGACATTTAAATGTCTCCACAAATTGAGACATGACAATCATCTCGGGCAGGTTATTCAACGGTTCCACGACACGGTTGGGGAAGAAATATTTTCTCACATTCAATCTACCCTGGGGCACACGTAGCTTAAAGGGATGTCCCCCGAGGTTAGTTGTAGTGGAGAGTTAAAAAATGTCATCGCACTGAAGTGCGCAGTCCAAGCCACGCCCGATACAGAAACTTTGTACCAAGTCTCTGCGCAACTGCCCATATTCTCTAGCCATTAAATTTCCGTATCCGCTCACATATCCATCTTTTGTGTAGTTTTGTTTTCTCTGATCCCTTATCAGAACATTGGGTTTTTTCGATTTTTTAGTTCATGCATCGTGCCCCTCACAGAATGTGCTCCATTGACGCTCTTGGCGGAACTCTCGGTATTCGCCACCTACCGGTAGTTTGGTCACATCTCCCTTGCCCCCTCGAAGCAGGACTCGGCTGACTGTAGCCGATCGCATCTGCGTTCCTATCGACACGAGACTGGTTTTTTACTCGTCACTTGGACATGAATGGCCTCATCCTGCATATGAATTCTGCCTTGATAATTTTCGTTTCGAACCTTTTATTCAATACCACATGCAGGCCAGTCCTGCCTGACCCTGACTGTGACTGCTTACGTTTAGGTTCTCTCAACTCGCCACTTCAAGGCGGATAGTCTCATCCGGTGTATGATTCCTGCCTTGACGACGTCCGTTTTGTGTACCTTCCAAATGCATGCCAGCCCTCTCCGACCAGCATATATTTTCTCATAAATAGCTAAGCAATCCATTTTAACTTTGACTTTGCTAATAGAAGTGAAGAGGCGGATTGCAGAAAGTACTCGCGGAGAGGGAGACACGAGCGCTGGAACAAGTGCTTTATTAGCCTGACGTTTTGGATTCTCATTTGAATCCATCATCGGGACAGAGTCAGATAAGGGTAGTGTATTGCTCAGGTGTTGCAATATTTGTAGGATGTAGTTGCTAGGCCGCTACATGCTTATCACAGTTGGCGGCTCCCGAGTGCATCACAGATCAACTCGCCAGGTGTTGAAGTATGCCGTTGCTGTGCCTGCATGCCAGTCAAGATTATCGGCTCCCACTCTCATCGCACGCCGCCGAGTGGCCGACTACCGGATTTCGTCATCCATGTGGACTCTTGGGTGCTTTAGCTCGTCGACATTGATACCGGGGACAGGGGTTATCCGCAGACTCTCCTCGCGTCTAACCACTTTGCCTAGGCTAAATCTTCCTGCAAATATGGATCGGGAGGGTCGTTGCGCTTGCTGATTGATTGTGGACCGGAAAATCATGACTCGAGCAGTTGGCGGCTCACGCGGTTTTCGCTTCAAACAAGAATTTCTACTTTGTCCAATGTGAATGTGTGCTTGGGTCCCGTCGAATGAGCCGCGACTCGGGAGTTGGCGTAGTTTCTGCTCACTGCTGTCGCGTGCTCGGCCAGCAGCGTCCGGAGTATTCTCCCGGTTTCTCCGACATAGTTGCTTTGCCCACAACTGCACCAGATCCAGCAAACGACTCCAGATGTTTCTTGCCGGGTCAGTGGGTCTTTTGGTCTCATGATCTGACGCCTTGTAGCTGCCTCCGGTCTGTGTATAACTTCAATTCCAAGTGGTGTAAGGAGGAGGCTGACGGCTTCCGAGACGTTACCACGTACGAGACAACTCGCAAAAACGTGGGGTTGGGTGGATTTTGTCTCTGGTCTCGTTGAATCAGGCACTAGTTGACGAAGTTGCGCGAGTAGCCATTCACTATAAGCACTCGTCGAAGGTATTTTGATTCAACAGCCTTGTCTTCCGGCCCATTGCAGTGTGTCCGTCATTTGTCTTTTCCAAAAAGGGGGGTTTAAATGCTCGCTATCAGTTTTTCATGAGTGTGATCTGAATTCCTTTTGGAATGTATCTACTCGCTCCAAAATTCAGTTGCATTTTAATTTTCTTTACTTTGATGGTACCCCGAGGATACAAAGATCAAAGGTCAACGCGCGCAGCACAATTTTGAAAAGATCAGCGAAAGTTATATTTTTGAATTTGATTTCGTAATCTCTTGCGCAGTTTTCCAGTGTAGATCTGACAAAATTTCCTATTTTTTGTCATATGTCATCTTAGCTTCCCGTCGTGTTTTGTCCATTTATCATAAAGCGGAAATATAGTATCATAATTTTTCACCAAACATAGCCTCAATCCTATTAAGTTTTACCCGCTTATATCAAAGGTTTTCCTCGTAAAATTTTGAATAGCATTATATTTTAAACGATAAACCGTCTCCACTGACCGCTTTTATCGTGGGTTTATTGACTAGTAAGAGAATTATACTGTTCTCTGTTCTCTATTTCATCCTATTTAACCACCTACGCGGCCATGCATACAAAGTCGGGAATGAGCGCATGCGTCTAGACCGACAAAAATCTTCATTCAGTCAGAGGGTCGTCAGACCGTGGAACTCGCTTCCAAGCGAGATAGTGACGGCTGACACAGTTTGTGTGTTTAAAAGAAAACTTGCTCGTCTAGTTTTCGACAGAAATCGGCTTGTACAGCATGACTATGCACAACCAGCTTTGTAAAATGTGTGATATACAATCCTTCCGCACTACTTTACAGTGACCTTATGCACTACCTTATGATTAGGATTGAACTGTGACCCAATCACATGGTAAATGCCTGCAATTTTATTTTTGAGTACGAATATGCGAAAGCACTGTACATAAACAGGGTCATCAAGGGCTCTGCCTCTAGCCATTCAAATATATACATATACATACATAGACATATCCTACATAGCCTCATTCTCCAATTCAAATTTACTCGCGGTTTTGTCTTGCCAACTACATTATTGTCATTTACCCGTTTTTTCAAGGTTGCATTCCGTTATTGACTTAGCATTGCGTAGTATCAATTGTGATGTCTGGTCCACCAATATTGATAATTTTTAGAGACTGTTCCATCATACATAGCCTCATTCTTATATTCTCGAGGTTTCGGTAGCTATCATCACTATAAATTTGAATTAAAGTCTTGTTCTGCTTTTTTCGACATGAAACTTCAGGCAACCCTTCGTCGAAATCGGAAGGAAACTAAACTCCACTTAAAACCCATTGTACATAAAAAAAATCGACCTAGGAACGCTTGATAATTTTAACAATTTTATGTCTCCTTACGGATCAATTTTTTCTGTTCTTGGCGCCCTTCTTGAAGGAAAGTTGCCAGCACTTACGCCTCAGCAGTGCCAGAAGCTCATGCCTCTCATTGACCTGGTTGCTAGTGAGACCGAAGACAGGCACAAACGACGTTTTAACCTTATTTTAAAAAATGTTCCTAAGAGTAGACAGCCAATCGCTGTCGCTTTTCACTTTCTTTACTCATGCGGCTTCAATTTTAGTGTCGTCGAAGCCAAAAGACTTTCATCTAGGGACAAAAAATCCACCCATTTATGTCAAACTATTTTTGTCGATGGAAGTGGACTTTATTTTCTCCCATTTGGAGCGCTCAGCTCAATATCTCAGGGGAAATAAACGTTTGATTAGTCGGGAGAAAACTCCACTTCGACGGAGAGTTTCTCCGCCATTAACATATGTAAAGCCACCCCAGAATTCTACTCATCTGCCACTTGCCTCGGAAGCAGATTCTTCATCGGGCGTCAGCCAAATCTTCCCCTATCTACAGCGGCCCCATTTCCACCTAGCTCTTCAATTGAGCCCATTATCGCAGAGTCAGTTGAAACCAGCAACTTTAATACGCCTTCAGGTAGCAAGGATTGTTCAAATTCGACTCCCTAATTTACTCGGGTGCTTGATCTTAACAGTAAAGATGAGCCAATCCTAAAAGCATAACCGACTTTTAGCAATCAGACTTGACAGTTCGACCATCGGTTTCGATGATGTCCACCGTGTGCCCCACAGTTGCAGCAGCAATGGGAGCAGGGACGGTGACTTACGCCGGGGTTTATAGTGCCGGTAGACTTGCGTAGCATCTACCTACACTCTCTCCTCCTCCCCCGCCTGGACCCGGTGTCAAGACAGAGTCAAGAAGACCGGAGACGAGGGAGGCCGCAGGTGGATGGCTCGGACGGATCCTCACCTTGGCGTTCCAACACACCCCCTGGTCCACACAGCAATAACCAGGATTTCAACCAACACAACAGAGATTTGGAGGCTGGCACGGCCGAAGCCGCACCTGGGCGTGCCGCCAACGCCTGGCTCGGATCCCACACTGTGGTGGGAATGCCATAAAGGCCACATTAAAAAGGAGCCATTGCAGCCTGACTCTCAGACCGACTCCAGTAAAGGAGGAGGTCCAAGGTACCCCGTCAGTTGGCAACCTTCCAAGCCACGGCTTTTAGCGCACCGTGATAGCTTCAAGCGCGTCAGATTGTTTATAGTGAGGAGAAAGTGCGCTGAGTCGTCGACCTCACTCTCCCTTCCCATCCCCAC
>CACRXP010000668.1:72794-88603 GCA_902702965.1 Spirometra erinaceieuropaei
ATCTCCGATACCGTGCAACCTCCCCCCTTCTTGACGGTCGATATTCTACCACCACCGACAGTTTTTTTTCTCCTGAGCCCTCCAAACCACAAAAACCACTATCAACTATATTTTTATGCCTTAAGCTCAGGAGTTTTTTTTTTCACTGCTGGTCGGATTTGTGTTTAATCGCTTCCCTTGACAATGCCTGTAAACTGGCATTAAATTAAAATTTATTTATTCATTTATTTATTTATTTATCAGTGTTGGGGATTCGATCCTGCCACTTCAGCCTCAGGATGCGACGAAGACAACTGAGGTGGAAGTGGTTCAGACGACGTGCCTGCTTTGCGTACACCGTCCAAGTCTCCGCTCCATACAGTAGCGTCGGCAGGATGACTAATGAACTAGTTAATAAACCTGAGTCGAATCCATCCCGTTCCCGCGCCTGGCCACTCAGGTCTGACCTAGCGGTTAGGTCAAATAAGACAGAGGATAGTTCAGGGAGATCTTTACCTGCTGATAATTTTTCCAAAGCAATTGCTAGCCTCACACCCCAAATAATAAAGCCTCTTCCTAATGTAAGCTGTTCGTCGAAATCATTACGTCCTCTATCTAACGTAAACTACTCCTCATATTATAAAATTCACAAAATCCCATTTCTATGCCTCCTTTTTTCCCAATCCCACAAAATAGCATTCATCTTCCTGGATCCTGCTCAAAAGTGTTCCCATTCAATGCTGCATCTCTAGTTAGTGGTAATTACCCCACAAATTCTAGATCACAGTAACCTTGTCTTCCACCTATTACTTCATCGCAACAACTTAATTTTCCACCGCCAGCTCTCCCGTCTTTTATAAGTAGCAATGAGCGGAACCTATGTATTGGGAATACGCTCAGTATTACCTCTCTCAACGCAAGATCTGTCGTGCAAAAGATGGCACAACTAAGAAGTGTAGCTGTTGAGTTTGACACAGACGTATTGTGCATTACAGAATCTTGGGCTCACTCTCTTATCTCAGACTCGGTACTCAATGTAGATAGCCTCAGTTTATACCACCAGGATCGTGTCGAAGGACGCGGCGGTGGTTGCCTTCTTTACATCAGGGCCTCACTTGCACAGTCGCCTTATGACCTGAACATTTCTTCCTTCTCAGGAAATTTATGTTTCGCTTCGGTAATCCTTCCGCAAAATAGGAAAGCCTTAGTCGGATGTGTGTACAATCCTCCTTGTCACTCTGGAAATGAAAACCATCTCCGTGATCTCTTTGAATAATCACAGGAATTTCTTTCGATGTCAAGATCATCATAGTCGATTTTATTTTGCCAGAAATTGACTGGCATACACATACTTCCTCTCCTACATTCCAGAAGCTTCTAGACACCATTTACTTTTCAAAGTTGTCTCAGTTAGCCCACTCTTCGACCAGAAACGACAGTGTATTAGATTTAATTTTTACTAACGGCACCCTCCCTATAACAATGGGTTTCTATTATGACCTTTTTGCAAGTGATCATGCATTAATTCATTGTTGTTTTCCAGTTGCCATTTCGGCAAATCCAACAGTACAACGTAGCACTTTTGACTTTGCTAATATTAACTAGAAACTAGTAGACTACTTTACAAGAAATCTTGATTGGCACAATATTTGCTCAAATAATGGTCTAAATTTATTCAAGAATTTATTCCAGTGCGTAACAGATGGACCTCTTGACCTTGTTCCACAGAAGATGTTTAAATCGAGTGCCACTTTCAACGCTGTCGCAAACTTTCTTAAAGACAGACTTATAAACCTGAGAAAGCAGCTTACAGATCCTTCCGTAAACTCACTATCAGGTCACCTAAGAATCGTTGAAATATTTGAATTAGCTTCGAAAATGAGGCCCGCGCTAGATAGGCGTAGAGAGACTTTAGTTATTAATGACGTGAATGGTTCTAAATCAGTTGTTCGGGTCTTCCGTCAAAGATCATCTGCTAAATCCCGCCAAGTCAACCCGCATTTGCTTATCACGAATGACGCCTTCATTACAGAGGAGTCAGGCAAAGCAGAAATGCTAAATTCACTTTTTGCTAATTTACCATTGAAACTGACTCAACCCCTTTATTTTCCCCGTTGTCTGATGCTTCTCTTAGCATCATCTCCTACTCAGACAGATACCAGATAACTAACCAAAAATGGTGTGGGTTCGAAGAATAGAAGCAGGCTTCTGTCTCCCCTCTCGCATTAATAATATTTCAAATCTTCCTCGAATTTCAGCACTTACCCCAAGTAGTCGCCTATACAATCTTCGCAACTCTTCCCTGATTATCCCTCCTCCCGCGTCCTTCACGTCTATGCGCTCTCTTTTTTCGCTTCCAGGTATATTTTCCTCTGAAATAACTTTCCAATAAATATAAGATCTTCAGTATTCTACACGCTTTTAAGAGAAGGTTGCACCCCTAGCACTCAAAATAATAAAGTAGTTATTGAACCTAGATCGAATCCATCCCGTTCCCGCGCCAGCTACTTAATAGCACAATTTGCTCAGTTTTTTTTATTCGCGTAAGGGAAGCGGGTAATCTCGGAATCATTTAGATAAATAGATAATTTTTATTAAAGACACGTCGGTGTCCAAAGTGTAAAACAGGGCTGCGTGCTCTAACTCATCGTACTGAGCCTCATTTCACTTTTTATGTCGATGCACGTCTACCGTGAGGAGCCACGGGATATCGTAAATAAATAATGAACCGACGGAAAAGTGATCAAGATTCGTCGTTTGAAATCACCTTCCGAAGTATCTTAGACCAACGCCCAAGAGGTTGTCTTCAACCATAGTTTCTGACGATGTTTACAATGTGTAACACGACATGGTGGGAGTAGATACGGTAACGTGCATGTGAATTAATTTAAAGTGGTAGCAGACTGTCGCTGCATCTACTTCATTCTCTTCACCCTCCCACCTGGATCCGGCATTACGACCAAGTAAAGAGGACCGGAGGCGGGTGAGGCTATATGTTGCTGACACGGCAAAAACCCACATCTAGAGGTACCACCACATCCTTTGTTTCACGACGAACACCTGACGAGGACTTCACGCAACAACAGACGGAGCGGTTCCGAGCCTAAATGAGTTAGAGCACCATAAGGACTGAATTAAGGATTTACTACCGTCTGACTCCTGGTTCTTTGAGGGGACCTAACTTATCCTGTCAATTTGCAGCCATCCAATCCACGGCTCTTATGCACCAGGAAAGATTCAAGCGCGTCAGAGTATTTGTAGGGACGAATATGTGCTAAGACCGTCGACTTCGCTCTCTCTTCCCACTCCCGGGCACCAGTCCGCTTTTCGAACCGGTCAGATGGTCGATGCAAGGTATGGACGCAGTTACTGACAGAGGTAGACAACCCGTCTGAACGCATCACGCTCCCCAGATACACATCAGGATTGCACACAAAAGAGGGTAGGGGACTCGGATCTCACATGTGTAAGAGGGTCATTAAGAAAAAGATATCGCAGTCTGATCCCGGTTCACCAGCTGGTCACTGAAAGCGTAAAGACACCTTGGGCTGACTGTGTCGTCTAAGTTGAATCGTTAGTGAACAGCTTTGGAAACCACGGCTTGTTGCGCACCGTTATAGTCTCAAACTCGTCAGAAGGTTTGCAATGAAGAATTATGCACTCTGCAGCACACCAACTGACAAAAGAGCTGAGCGACAATACCTTCATATCCTCTTTCGGGCCAGTGGATACCTAAGTTATTTTATCAAGTAAAGCATGCGCCGAGTGAACAGGGGACGGCAACAAGAATGGTAACCCGAATTCTGGGGGCTATTATTTACATTAAAGGAGTCACCGAGGCGCTTTCACGACTATTAAAACCCGCGAGAGTAGGCATTGCCCATCGGTCCCAGGCAACACTTCGTCGCCCTTTGGTGCAAACCAAAGTCACACTGTAACCCACTGAAACTTCAAGAGTTGTCTATCAAATGCATTGTAACGGTGGAGACTGCAACAGCGTTGGGGAAACCGGACGGAAATTGCAGATCCGCCTACATGAGCACAAACTGACAGCTTGGAAAGTAGACCGGAACTCACAGTTTGCGACTGACATCGAAGAAACTGACCCCAGTCTTGACTTCAAAGGAACAACCGTCTTAAGCCGAGAAACCTCAAAGACGGAACGTCTCATGCTTAAGTCTTGGAACTCAGATGTCAAGTATATCAACAGATATCTTGACCTTCTTTCGGCCTACAAAACGCAACGTCACTGCGTACACCATGACCAGGACAAGAAGGTCACATGGAGCTTAACAACACCGAACAAACACGTCCCGCCAACTAACTCACCCAAATAGGAGCACAGCTGCAATCCACCCCCATTGAAGCGGCGACACAAAGCAGGTAGCGGCCAATAGGCCAGGGTGGCGAAAGAAGAATAAGAAAATCGATCGGCCGAAGGCCAATTCATTCGGCCGTTTGTTCAAAATTCTGGTCGTTCTTTTGCACTAAACCTTTGATAATGGATGCCGGGCAAGCCCTCCGAAACGTCAGCCACTCAAATCTACTGATCCAGTAAACCTTTCATATCTCGCAGGACTCCATGCGCACCCCCATTCGCTTCAACTGTCATCTGGAAAAAGGACCTCGGCTTCGTAATAAATCGCTAAGCCTTTGACACGTCATTTTTAACCCGCTGACTACGGTAGAATTGCCACGAAATGCGGACCTACCTTTACATATCAAATGGCAATATCCAAGGTCAAGGCGAGCGAATTCGTTTTAAAAGACAAGAGAAACTTCGATTTTACTTCAATATCCCTTGTAATTAGTATTTATTTATAGTTAACTGTTTTATATAAACGCACTTGCCTATTGTTACGCACAATTAGCGTCCGAATAATTAGTCTTGTTAAACAGTCTAAAAACTTTATTTTTATTTTGCTTCGCATTTGTATTTCTAAGTCATGTCATTCAATCTTTTTAGTCTACTGCAGTATGCATACTTACATATTTTATCAACCTTTCGGTCTCTCTCTGATATACGAAAATATCCCGAAAGGTATTAACTGAAAGGCGAAGCATGTATCCTCTTCTACATCTCGGAGTGCTAGAATCATGGCCAGTGGCACAACGGATGCCTGTGTGTGTCCTTCTTCTTACTCAGATGTGGTAAATTCCGAAATTCCCGTGATCCATGTCGAACTCCTTAACCCTTCGTTTGCTAACGAATACCGGAATGAGTTCGACCTCTCATCACTCTTGGTCATCTCAGAACATGCGTAGGTCGAGGTCCTTTTTAAAGCTTTGTATAGATGGTGACATCACAACATCTGCGGGGAGGGCATTCCATGGTTTGACCACTCGAACGGAGAAGGAGAACTTCCACACATCCAGCCTTGCCTGTTGAATGCGCACTTTAAACGGGTGACCTCGAAGGTTAGTCGTAGTAGCAAATTCAAAAAGTCCCCCAATGTCAAGCTGCAATCCAACCACTTTACAATGCGGAATGCTTGCCAGAGATCCCCGCGAAGTTTCGTATAACTCAAAGGAAAGAGACCCAGATTTGCTAGGCGTGTTGTATAAGGAAAGGAGCTTTGACTCCTAACAATCTTCGTGGCACTCCTCTGAACTCCTTGGAGGCAATTTTTATCTTCAAACTCCCACGGTCACCAGGCTTGTATGCTGCACTCCAAGTGAGTTAAGTTTTTTACACACGGTCAAACATAATTGGTTTAATTTTCTTCAGGGGTTGTCTGAATTTGTCCATGTCCTCTTTAGACTCACTCGAGTAATGAAACAAGGACTTAGTTGTTACTACAGTTAAACTCGAGGTTGATGTTGGGACCCCGACGGGTCTTTAACAAAAAATTATTATATGAAATTTTGCGCAAAACAAACTGCTTCGTTTCCCGATAAACTTTTTGGGCGGAATCCTCAGCACAACTTTATTCCTTTTGAACAGGTTTACAGGCCTTCCGAAGGAAAGTGACTGGCGCAAATGGATGACTGCCGCAAACCACTTGTCAAATGTCGCGAGACTTATCCCAGATAAAAATAGCCCGTAAAAAGCTCAGCATATCATATTTAGAGACCCTCACAGAAATTCAACTGCAGACGTCAAGTTGAATGCTGATAGTTTCAGTGTTTCCTTGTACAAACCATTTGCTGAAAATTTCACTGCTCCGCTTCCAAAAATCCATTGCATTGGTTTTATGTCTCACATTGTTTGCTGGGTACTACCAAGCTGCCCTGTTTTGCCTTATTATGACGATTATTTTATTACAGGAGGAGTTGGGTGAGAGGGAATTGCCCGAATCCTGCTTTGGTAACTATTTTCAACCTGAAATCTTCACCTACCTCTTGATTCCCCCATTGTCTGATGTACCCCTCGCCACCAGTAATATAACCCATGAGATTATTCCAAAACAGATAAACCAATTCAGCTATTTGCGCTCAGTTTCAAATGACAATGTCCAGAGCGCTCTTGTTAAGCCGTCATAGAATCTTCCTCCTCTTTTGGACAAATTCTACCTGGCTTTCCTCTTGTATCATTTCATCCTTGATTACTGATACAAATATTCCAGTGTTTAAATGGTGGTCTGGTCCAAGTCTTCGTGAGCATCCTGGCCTTCACAGGAGACTGCCGCTCACCACACTATTCGAATAACATTTATGATCGCAGTTTCAGATTTACTACATAGTTAAGCGGGTTTCTAGCTCTCCTCTTAGCTCCTTCCTAGCCGGACGCGTGAAAAGTGCCATTTGTTTTGGTGGTTCTAATGGCTTCGCCTCACAATGAGCATTTATTTGTGGTTGTTACGTATTTTGCTCCTAACTGTGCCTTCGACGAATTTCTATATAGATCATTCTTCGCAAAATCGGAACTCCCAGAATTCACTGTCCGCTTGTCGGCCGCGAATTTCGAAAACCTCCCTTTTTAAGATTTAGCTCTCTCAATGCACACCGCAGGAATTATTTCAAAACCTGTCCATATTTATGGCTTAATTTATAATAATTTTAACTTTATGAAATAAAATGTGCTTTAACATATGGTTGTCTTTCTCACTCTCAACTATTAATGTTTTTCTCAGGTTTGATAAACTATTCAAGGAGCTCTACAATCGACGGTACTCAGAGACATTTGCTTAGAAAACTTGTATTTCTGATATCCAGATACGTCCTATTCGAATAAATACCAGCCAATTCGCTGAAAGTGCACATGGGGTCGGAATCTGGGAGTTGGATCCTGTATCCTTTTCCGCATCTATTTTACCCAACTGACCGCCGAAATTCAGTCGTTTCTCTATAATTCGTCCGCAAATCATAGATAAATAGGTGACATATTTTGCTTAGCGCCCATGGGAATACAATCATAACAGTTCTAATGCTATCTTTATTATTCCTTCCCAACTTGCTCCGCCTATGAATGCTCTCACTTCCTTGCTTACAGATGCATCTTCCATCGGAGTAACCTGACGATCGACATTAAATCATCAAACACTCCATCTTCATCTAAAAGAAACCTGCGCCTTTATTTGATATTGACCCTGTTAACTTCTTGTTTTCCTCATCCGTCCAGGGTATCTGTCTACACGGATTTCGAAAGAGGATCATCGGTAACTTACATATGTGACGCAGACCTTTCTTGTTGTCGGCAGCAATAAGTTCCAATTCTTCATACGGTCGTACATATAAAAAATCACTTTCAAATCTGCTTTATCATGTCCCGCCTATTACCTTGAGTTTCACTCCTTTCGTCAGGAGCTCTCATCAAAAAATCGGACTTAACAATTCAGTCGTCCCAAAATTTACAACAGAGCATATCATTTACAACCCACCTCCCAAAAACTGCTCGAGTTTCCTAACTTACGCATTTAAAGGCGGTTTCCTTGCTTGCCGACCACAATTCCTTCTGGTCATTGGGATTTCATGGCCTCACTCCTCTCGGTCTTACCCAGGGTTCTTCGAAGTATGGAATTTTTGCTTTCACACATTGTAGCGTTCCAAAGTGCTTGCTGATCTGTCTTTATAATCGTCACAGCCATTAAACGAAACTGTCCACACCACCATATTTCTTCTTGACGCAGTTTTTCCCTGGAATATCATGCCTAAAAATGCCGACTGCCTGAACTCTCCATATATTTAAATTCGGTAGTTTTGCTACTTCGCCAAGAGCTCAGTGGGACACCTAAAATCCACCTTTGAAATCCGTTGATATCATTATCGAAAGCATTATCTGCGAAAATACAAATATACAGCGGACACAAAGTCTCTCCTAAGTTTGCGTAATCCTCCTTTCAGGTATAATTCTGCAGTTGGCTATTCATGCTGAGATCTAGGCTGACATTATTGTGAGTATTTTGCATTTTAAATTAGTGTCTGCGTTGCACTACGGCTGCCCACTCAGCTTTAAAGCGCGGTGTTAAGCTGAGCGACAACCAACAACCGGGCGCAACAAAGTCAGCAGAAAAGAGCCCTCTGGCTGGCTTACGCCAACAAGGATATTTATTTGGTGCACTGAGAAACGACGTTACGCTTGGACTTTTTGAGGGCAATGTCCTTGAAGCAACCCTATGAATTGTGGTCTAAATATAATTTATCGTAGCAGCTGCATGCGCTACTAGAAACGTGAATTTCCTTCTACACCAATCCGGAAAACTGGTAAAAAGTTGGAAAGCCAAGGCTGCGCTCAGCCCAGTCGTGACCCACTCATATTGTGGGTCGCGTTTTGGCATGGCTAGATGCCAAATGTTTATGGATTTGACGGATCAGTGTCAACGGTGCTCAATACAAAACAATATATATCGATGTTCATGCGTTTCTAGAAGCGTATGATTTAATAATGTAAGGTGCGTGACATTGAGAAATGATTGATGTGTAGTAGGACGCAAAATATAAGTATTCACAATCAACTGGTGCCGTGGGATCCAGAACTTCCGGAAGAATTAAAAGACGTGGACGGAAATTCACGACAGATCAAGCTAAATTATCTCTATCATAATTTATTGTTTAGCACACTTCATAGCCAACCGTTAATTTCAACTCGGGCAACTTAGCTACAGCGACTTTTTAAATTATTTGGCAGCTGAGATGATCTTTCAAACAGGTGGTCCAAGGTTGAAATATCTGATTTAGGTATCCCGGTTGTTCAGACCTCCGGCTGGGGGCTAATGATGGTAATTGCGTTTAGTCACATTAATTAATCTGTGATCTAACCGTAAATCCACCCAGCAGATGTTTGTTGTGTTTTCCTTTTATTCTACTACATGGTTTGCCGTTCTCATCACCTGATTGCAACAATATAAATTACCGCATATAAAGGCGAAATTTCGAGTTCCAGGTGTATACATATTTGAAGAAGAAGAAGAATCGAGCACCGGAACAATTCGTTTATTATCCTGAGCTTTCAGACTCGTACAGGAGTCCATCGTCAAAGGTTGTCGCAGAAACAGGACAAGCGGCGACGTTACGTTGACGACACGTTCGTCATCGTAAACAAGGACATGCTGCAACATTTTCACAGCCTGCTTAACGCAGTCTTCCCCGATATAAAATTCACGAGAGAAGAAGAACAGGGGCAGCAGTTGCCCTTCCTGGATGTGCTCGTCAGACGAAACCTTAACGGTGAACTTGAAACGACGGTTTATAGGAAGGCAACGAACACCACACAGCTTCTCAGTTTTCACATCAACCATCCGGTGGCTCACAAACGAAGCTGTGTGAAGACGCTCTTCAAACGGATCTAAACTCATTGCAGCAAACTTGAAGATAGAGCGCGTGAGCCCCGTTATCTCCGCGACCAGTTTGTGCAAAATGGCTATCCGAGGGCATTCATAAGTCGCTGCCTACGCGGTCGCCACCAGAGAACTCAAACATCAACGCCACCGACGATATGGCATTCTCTGCCATACATCAAGGGTGTTTCAGAAGCGACCGAGCGCATTGCTGCGGAGCTAGGGGTTGGGATCGCACACCGCCCCAAAGCCACCATGCGCAACAGGGTCATGATGATCAAAGACCGGTTAAAACCTGAAGAGCAATCTGGAGTAGTGTATCGCATTCCGTGTCAAAATTGTCCTTGTAATTACACAGGACAGACTGGACGCATGCTCGGATCGCGCATACATGAACATAAGCTGGCTGTGCGGCGAGGCGACGCATTATCACAAGTGGCCGCCCACACCTACGAAATGGGTCACGAGTTTGACTTCGCAGCCACCAAAATAGTTGCCCACGCCGGAAACAAAACAGGCCGAGAATTGATTGAAGCCTGGGCCTCGGGTGAGAACTCGGTCAATCGATTTATCGATCTGGCGCCGGCGTACAGAGCCCTTCGTAGTCACCTCCAGTCGTGCGACGTCGGTCGATGATTGGGTCTACGTGCCTTATAACTGCCGCTTGTCCTGTTTCTGCCACTACCTCTGAAGATGGACTCCTGTACGAGTCTGAAAGCTCAGGATAATAAACGAATTGTTCCGGTGCTCGATTCTTCTTCTTCTTCTTCTTCTTCTTCTTCAAATATTACCGCATATCGCATGTATGCGATATTGACTCAGGTTAATATCGATAGCGACCGAGTTTGTGCTTATTTTCTTGGGTAGCCTTGTCGAGTTGATGTCGATAATTGTCTTTTTCGATATAAAATCTTCGAGACACTCCAAGACCCTAATTTAACGCCCATTGCCGTATTCTATCATAATTTGTGAGTTTTCCCTTTTCTGCCCATTTAAAGTCCCCTCTTTGTTTGTATTTTAAATGTCCATCCTTGGGTTCCCCTTATTATTTTGAACCTTGGTCCAGGAGCTCATGCGTAAACTTTGAAACTTTGTCTATGACCAGGCCCCAATATAGTGGGGCCTTGCTATAGCAGGGTTACATCTCGATAGCGTATAGATATCGATTTTCCGGAATATGGGCACCGAATCAATGGCGATTTTCACCGATAAATAGATACCGTCTCTAATTCGAGTATTTGAGATGCACGAAAGCCGACGAAAGCGGCAGGCTTGGCTTTCCGTCTAGTATTTTCTCTTACGCTGCCCCCTTAAATTTGTTCGTTCTATCTAATCCCGCGCCTGTAAACCATTCTACCACGTTTATTTAAAACACTTACATGGTTACGCCTGTGTAGGCGTCATGTAACGGGTAAACAGTTTTATTACAGTGGAATGAGGAAAATGTATTGAAGAGAACCATATAAATGGAAAATATGCATGCTTATTAAACGGAGTCCCTCAGGGGCTCCCGAGTTAGTTGTTGTCAAAACGTTGGCAACAAGTAGAAGTTGATCCGGAGGACGGTTCTGGTATCCCTTCTACAAACCACAAATAGATATTAGGCATGGGCATGTTAGTCATCAACCGCTCTACTGGTACTCACCCTGATCTTTCTGCACACGCCTCCCAAAGCTGTCTAAAGATCTTTTTAGTCGCCCTGTGAAAGCAGACTTCAACTGAGAGAGCGTTGCATTACTATTCCCGTTCCAGGACCCGAACACAACCGCATATGACGAAGTGACTCTGGTAATACATGCTCACCGGTTATTACGTCACAAACTTTAGAGCTCGACGGGCCATCCTTCAATTCACCGTAGTTAAATTTTGTGTAGACGCCGACATCGTCTCAAAGGTGCCGTAAAATATCCTCCTGGAAAAGTCGTCAACTGTTTTTCTGTCTGAGCAGGCAAGGTAGAAAGCTTAATGTGTAATGAATAAATGGGCTGCCCGCCAGCTGGGTCTGAAGTCTACATCCTGCACTTGGGCGTTAAGCCACTGGAAATGGGTTGCTGTACGCATGGGCTGGCCAATAGGATTTCTAGGCTGCCGAGCTGCTACTCGGAGTATGTCGAGGACCGGTGAAAGACGTATGCCTCTACCTCCCTCAGCCGCCCGAGGATGCATCCTTGACCTTCCACCACGTAGTGTAGTCAAGTAGACGACACTCATGTTCTGCCACATAAGGCAAGTAGCACGCTGACACCCTGTTCGAACATCGAGCAAACCCTCCTCTTCCACAAGTTTGTTTGACACATGATTTTCAGTAGAACCATTCCGATGAACAACATTGTTTCTAATGACATAAATAGGATCCCAACGTAATATACATATGTCGCCCACGGTGCGACCCTTCCCTCAGAGAGAACGTGTCCTTTTAATCGCTCTTTCGGCCATGCTTTTTATGCAGTCAGGGACTTTTCAGGCCTAGGGCTGTAGTTACCAAGCGCGGCTCAGTCCCAAATCGGACATGACTGTTTTTACTTGTGCATTTAAGCTGTAGAAGACGAACACTGACGGTCTCTAGAGATATACGTATATTGCAGGCAGTCGGAGTGTTGATGGGCCGGACTGTCCTAAGACGCAATTTTTTCCAAATTAAGGGTCGACCAGGCTTTCGGGTGTATCTGGTCCTCAACGTGTTTATCACGCTTGTTTCACAACAGACCTTGATGGAATTAGTAAACATCTCACCCACGAAACGTCTCCTAATGTTCCCCATAGAAACGCATTGCTTTTATAATCGGTGTGACGTCGCTGATAGCCTTCTGTGAAACAGATGACTAATTTTGACGGACCAGTCGTGCTTTTTTGAGATATTGAAGTAGACGAGTCAACGTTCAGAGGACAACAGGAGAAATCTTTGTGATGAAATTTACCAACGTAATTTTCTGGGTTTCACGGAGGATCATACCACTTGTGAAGGAAATGCGAACAAATGGTAAATATGACCTCATTTCTCTACCTCAAAGTGTTTGTGGTGGAGAATACTGGATACTGAATAAATACCTGTTACCATTCAAAACAGGATTGGGGAATTGTTTGTTGCCAGTGTACGGTGTGGCCACTCAAAGAGGTCCAGCCTTGAAGCCTCTAAAGATAATACGGACGCATGAGCACATTTCCCGTTCCTTAGGACGGAAAACCAATTAGGCAGGGTTTCTGCCCAACTTGGCATGCCTGGAAGCTGCTCTAATCTAGATTCCGAACAAATTACTCTTTGCTATTGATGAAGCCATAGCGCCGACCGGTTTACGTGCAAGCTAATAGATTTAAATGTAAGAAGGTGTAGTTTCCGTGCTATGTATGGTCACCGCACACCTTTTTGTTTCTCCTTGGAGCTTTGCTTTCAGCGGGACAGTTGCTGTTAGGTTTACGCTTTGGGGGGCTTCGGATGAACGAGAATCTTGATTTTGGCATAGTGCCGAATTTTGCAGTACGGCTGTTGAATTATCCATGCTGCCTTTAACGGACATCTTAACGTTCGGAAAATCTACCCCAACCAGCTACTTCGTCGTTGATGTCATTGTGAAACACATCGGAGAAGTATTTTCGACATAATAAACTCCCTTTGACGTCATTGCCTGTTTTACCCTGCACAGTTATCTTACAGTATGTTGACTGTTCTACTGACCCCGTCCTGATTACATGGGCATTACATGCGGCTAAAGAGTACAGATAAATTGTAAATCGGGGACGATACGCCCATGTTGCAGCCAACCACATAAGCATGCATTCGTATGCATTCATGCTCAAGTATTAATTTCACGCGTATTTCGCTGTTTGTTGCCTTTCGCCCTCCTGCTTATTCCGATCAACCAACTTCGCTTTTCACTAGTTTCCTCCTCATTCGGGTTCTAGAAAAAACTATAGGCTTATTCAGGCAGTCTCCACTTGAACTTACTTCGCTAACTCGAGTTAAACCGAGTGAAATCATTTGCCACGGAGGCTATTTTCAAAGTAAATTGAATGTTATTATGGGCAAAAAACCTCTGTTGACTGGGGATTTACGCTTCTTTTTTTGGACGGGTCGCAGTCTGTTGTTCTGCTCGCCAGGCGACCCTCACCGGGTTTACTTCTCCACAACCTCGACAAGCCTACTTTAGTTGGCGGGCTGTTTTACTTTCATGACTACCAAGATGGATGACACGCTAGTAATTAACTCTACACGGACAACTGGATTTTGTGACAGTGCGTTTTAGGCGAATGGTTGCGCTGTCGTGGGCGGAATATGCAATTCCACATTTCAACCGTCAAGGATCCGGTATCCTTGTCGAGCTCCAAGCTTGAGTTAATAGCGCTGCTGCTGAGATTGCATGTTAGAGCCCCTAATGTGTAGTTGCCCGAGTAATTTCGTCCATGATAGGAGCCTGTATATTTCATGTGACTTCACGAGTTAGCGGGTTCACTTCATAAACAGTTGATCACAAGTCGGCAAATGTGTGTGGATACTTTTGTATTAAACCTTTTTTCATGTTAACTTGTGACTTCGAGCGAGAACTACCTACATGGGATTGTGAAGGCTGTATACGATCGTCTCATGACAGCCTTTATGAATGTTAATCAAATGGTGTCTGAGCAGACACAAATGTGATTCACAACAACAATAGAAAACCGCAAGAAGCGTGTCCAGACTCCAAAAGGCAACGAGCCTTGATCAGAATAATATCGAGGAATGCCTGTTCATGCATGGAGCAGGACGCTTTAAGGACTACTTCCTTCTTTAGATCTGATGTACTGAGAAATTCGCAAGTGCTTTAGTACCTCGACGTTTTTCCTTACACTTAGGCAGTCGGCATCATCGCCTTTTGTATGGTCTCATATTGCAAGCCATCTACCTCCTGAGACATCACATTTATGGTGATTAGAGGCTGACAACGGTTGAAGCAGGCCCTGTGTGATGCCTTGTTCATAGTCCATGGGGTCGGAAGTGCGGCTGATGTCCGTATCGACCATTTCAGCACTGCTAGTCGTTAGCCACATTGACGCCGTTGACAGTCACCATCCTACTTGAATGAGTTGGTGCCCCTACACCTAGGTCGTCACAACACACCGCGCCGTTGTATTTATACGAGGAATGGGTTTTCTCAAGCACGCATGAGACAATATGGACAATAATATGCATCGGGAGATGTTTAATTCTAGTTTTCGTTGCTGCGTTTTAGAGACGACACTTTCTCAGGTAACATTCAAGAACAACGTAAACGACAACAGATCTGTTCCTTCTACTTTCATTAACAAGCCTACTGTAGACTTTTCCAAACTTAATCTGTGGCTAATGGATGAAATATCGACAATCGTCATTTCCCGTCAGAGCTTTTAAGGCGAATTGGCATGGGTCTTCTGATCCTGATAGCTTCCATGTGGTGACGCCCAACTTGCTTGCGCCCGTTGATGCGTCGCCACTAATCGACTCATCTAACCGAATGCCTTTGAACGGTTGTTTACAAAGATTGCGGATTGCCACTCTAATAACAACCCTGCCTAAAGCCCATTGCAAAGACAAATTACAGTTAAGACCCCCAATCTCGCCTTTCCTGTTATGCTAACCCCTAAGACGGCGGTGGGAGTTGAAACCCTAATTTGTGATTGACAAAACATACCAGGCCTGCGTTGCTGTTCGAAATTTCGCAGGCACTCGCGACCTGAAGCGGCCGTTCTTGGCGAGGTGAACACTGCTTACAGGGTGCGCCGACTCGTGGAAGACTCTTACATTGTTAAAATTTCCCTGGATGACATTGCAAAAGATTTAAAGTAAATTCCTACGCAACTACACGCTGCCAGCCGTCGACATCTGATTTGGCTGTGCACCATTGACAACGCCACGTTTACACGAGATAGCTGTTCTTGAACCAAATAGCTTGCTATCTCAAGCGTTGTGATTTGCTGTAGGTCGACACTCTGCCTTGATTACATTCAACTGTTACCATACTTCGAGGATTTTCATAGATATCCTGTTCCTCGTTTCAGGACGAATTTTTGGTGGGAAAAACACTGTTAAACGCAAGCCTTCCTGAGCGAAACGCAGCCACCGTACCTCTATTCAAAAAGTTAAACCATGGAGATGTCGGCGAA
>CACRXP010000668.1:93698-123638 GCA_902702965.1 Spirometra erinaceieuropaei
GACCAAAGGTCGCGCAGTTTGGCGATGGGTTCTGCGTCCTGGCTTTGTGTGAACTCCACCAGACTCGAGAGACCCAACTCCTTCAGTCGAGACAGCATCCAGGGCCGGAGTTGGTCTCTAGAAGGTTTGAATGCAAAAAATCTTAGCGGAACGAAGCCATACCTATGTGTAGACATATAATTCAATGATTCCCGGACATGTGTCTGAAAGGAAGGCGCAGAGTTTCGCTGGCTAAAGTTTCCACGTGAATAAGTGGGTTCAGATTTAAGCAAGCAGTGAGATACCTCCTTCGAGACTTCAGCAGCATACGACAGACCGGTCAACTGGACAAATCACGGCCTTAATTTTTTCCAGTTCACATTTTGGGCAAAGGAAGTGACGACCCGCCGGTATCTGCGGCCAGGAACGGAACTTTGTCGGTTAATGCAACGCTTGAAAGACGCGCCTGCCGCTTCGTCAAAATTTAGGAGAACAGCCTTCCCTAAGCTTCAATCAAGCCTGACCACTTTTACTTCAATCTCCGCAACGACAAGCCGTGAAAAGGCTGGTAGACGACGAAAAATAGATGACAAGTAGTCGGCTGGGTCTTTCCTGCCTTTGTCTGTAATACCTGTTTAGAGCTGTAGCACCTGAACTTCGACGACTCTGGAGGTGACAACTAAACAGAACTAAACGGACAAAACCGCTCTCAGATACAGACAGACAGTGATTATCACTTGAGAGGTGGTGATATTTAAGGATTTGCTAGTCGGCAATTTGTAAGTTGTGTGAAAAAGAATCCACGTCATGGCTGCAAATAAACGCAAACTATTGTGTCGGTGGCCATTACAAGACGGCCAACACCCTTTTACACACCGAAATAACAATCGAGACAAATGCGCAAGAAGTCACAAGGGCATTACGAAAAAAGGCTCCACTTCTGGTAGGAACAGCAAGGCAAGAACAGTACTGATGCCGTCCTCAAACGCTTTTACAGAGAAGATGGCTGATCACCTTTACGATTAAGTGAGCAGGGCGGTAAGAACTGCCGAGAATGCTTAAATCAGCCACAAACCATTCCGTCAGTTAAATTATGTAATTAATTAATTAAGTCAACTGAGGGCGTGGGTAGTCAGAAATGGCGCAAATCATGAATATCCAACGGACATACGGCACTGACTGGAGAAGGCACAGAAGCGTACAGAAGACAGCAAGCATGAACAGCTTCAGGCATGCGTTGGATGCCACCAAGATTCCCATACAGGTGTCCGAATAGAAGTCGCAGAGGTCTGCTGGCCAAGGTCGCCACGTTAATCAGCGAATTCAGATTCAAACAAACAGTACAGTGTCAAAGGGACATTTTTTGAAGTGACAATCGACGCCAAAAGGTACTGTTTACACCCGCTCTATAGAAAAGTACACCATCTTTCGGATTCAATTATGAGTGAGTAGAAAATAACTTCAGATCTCGAGTACGCCGGTGACGTCACCAATACCAGAAGGTTCTCATATGTCCTCGCCTCCATTACAAACGACTTCGAAGCCCCGTGAAAAGGCCTAACAAAGTAGTCAAAAGTCTACTAAGCGAGGCGGCAATAGGCTCCTGCTTCTTAAATTGCTCCAGAAAACGCAGAGGTGGTGGCCTGTCCCTTTCAGACAATGGATGGATAAAGTTCGGTGAGGCATGGCTAAAGATATAAACGGGCCTATAAGGCTTACGCTAGAGGCATTCTGATCTGCGGCAAAAAAATTGCCTACAGTCCCCTGTGTATTGAGCGCGTGATCTGGTTCGTGCTCCGTTTCTCCTAATATATCCGGTGAGATACGCTCGCAGCAGGATCAGTTCGCAGCGAACACGAACAAGAGGTCAGAGCTTTAGACAACCAACTAAGCCGCAGGGAGCAATTAATACCACAAACAATACATTGTGTTTCAGAACTTTTGGTTCACTAGCGGGCCCAGTCACGTCTCATTGCAGATTTTCTTTAAACGACAGATTATGCATGACTAGACTGTCCCTGCGCGTGCAAAAATGAATTTTTTCGGAGTTTTAGCTACCTGTAAGTGAGCATTTTGTACATTTTTTAATTCCTGCGTCGGATTTTAGCTCGGTTGTTCGCTGCAACAGCAAAGTACTGTTAGCACTAAGGCTGAACATCCCCTCTATCTCGTTGGCATTTTTATCCACTGTCCTTGGTTAAACCAAACTTGGGTTATCCAGTTGTAGAAAGGTATACAATTTGTGGAAAGACCGCTAGGTGGCGTGTAGACATTCTTGTGATAGCAGCTAGCACCGACGAAAAAACGACGCTCGTTTTTAATTACCTTAGACGGTGATCCTGTTTTACTCACAGTAAATCTGTGCAGTTAACGGCAATTCCGTGATTATATCACCTAAGTCTACTTTAAATGGGTGGAATGACAGCGCACCCGAAGTACATTTTCAGTAAAATCACCCTAAAAACACATCAGGTTTGAGCAAGGGGTGGTAATCATTTATAGTAAAAGACTAATCAAGGGCAAATACCATAGTTGGCGGCTAGACTAAATCGAATATTCATGACATGCAGACTTTCGGGTGACAGGCGATTCGGGGAGAAAATGGGACACAGGGACAAAAACGGCAAGTGCAAAACAAGAATGGGAAAATAGAGTACCGTATCCATTTGGAAACAGCCTGCTTCCGGGCAAGATCTTCGAGCGAGAAGTTTGACTGGTCGCGGTGTTGTCGGCTGCCTGTCCCGGGACTACCCATCTCCACATCACCACCCTGCTCCACGGTGGATGTCAGAGGGGCAACGGCTGAGGCCTGCGCCGCAGTCTTGTTAAGGTCCGAATCGCCAGGCCGGTGGCGACCCCAGAGAGCGTGACACATCTCAACGGCCCGGTAGAATGCACCCAAACGTAGGAACTGTGGGGAGTCTTGGTCAACAGCAGCAGCAGCCCCCGCGAGGTCACGAGATGCACAGTAAGACTCGAGTACAGTAAGACCCGGGATGGGCAAAAACTGGGGGCAGAGAGAGTGGTCTCCGTCCACGGCCTCATCGAGAGATTTTTGTGAAGTTTGCACGGCAGAAACAAGGAGGACCTTAAAAAACACATACGACACTGAAAATCAGGTCAGCCCATGGTAGACTCTTTATATCTCTTCGACTCGATCTCTCGTGTCAACTTCAGGTGGTGTACGGGAAGTCATCGGTAGTGAGTTTTGTTTTACAGACCTCTGGGATTGAAAATGGAGAAAGGAGGCATTAGGAAGTGTGAGAGACCTGCGTCTCAAAGTGACAAAGTTCAGAATGATTGTATTCACACGCTTGACAAAACCATGTTAAAAGGTACTTACAAAAGGCTAAACTAACCGGTAGGATCCAGTAGACAAGAGTCACGTTAACTGGTTTATTGTACGTGCAGAAGTCTTAATGACTCCCAGCAAACATGAGGCTCAAAAGCCTTGATATTAGACTCGGACAGAATTCTGCTACAATTGTCATTTTACAGCCGCAGTAGCAGCAAATGGCCGACAGCCTTTTCCCCTTCCTTCGTCATAGCCGGTCAAACATCCGAGCGGGCACGCAAACTATCGTGACTACCACAAATTCTCAACGATCAGACAGGAAAAGCCACAGGCGGGAGGATAACCGGCTAAGGGCGAAGGTGGGGAAGCGTCCCAACTCTGGCCAAAGCCTGTATTCGTAATAATGAACCGCTAGTATATGCCCAACTCTTCCGCCTAAGGATAGATAGCACCCTTCCGAAGCCGGAATGACATACATATACCCGCTACCTCAGCTGCTGGCGACGGAGCGAGACTCCAGAAGGCCGTTAGTGAATCGGATCTCGACGAAGGTCGTCTATAAAGGGGGGCCCGATTCTGTCAAATAAAGGGTCGGAGACCAGCAGTGACAGCACTATCAGGCTGCGAAGGGCAAACCGACTGCTTAATAAGATACTGCGAAGCGCGATGACAGCAGTGTGGCAGGGCGGCGGTGGATCCACCAATAAGTTCGCTTGATGGGTAGATTTTGAGCCAATGTGATAGAGGAGACAACCTTAAATAAACTGGGAAACCATTGCGGCTCCATATGCATTCAAAAATCCTAAGAAACCTCATGCAAGTCCCGACAATGTTAGGAGACCCATGCTACGACATCCATAGGAACCGACGCGGTCTGTAATCCTTTTCCATTCGTGCGGGCGAATTGTATGCGAGACCCCTATTCAGTCGTGGGCAGAAGCCATGCATTGGATGCTGGAATGAGTGAACGTTTCTCGATCAGGTATCCACTCTGACGGCATATAGCTTTCATTAGTAAAACACGGACGTTTGTTACCTAACTGAAGCTCGAACACCACGTTCAGAAGTTAGGAAAAATTAAGATCCCGGGACCCACTATCAGTTCAGTCCTTATTGCAGCTGCCTCTAGAGCTCCGCTGACAGACAAGATGCAGCTACCGCCCTCTCGGAACTGAGCAACCACGCATCGCATGCGTGGGAATGAATCAAATGACCAGGTGACGTGCGAACCACGTCATGGGCACTTTGTTAACACCTGCAAGGTTGTTGCATGAGGTTTCTTGGGAATTTCGAATACGGGCGAGTCCCCAACAGCCGCTCGGATTGTTTGTTCGAGGTTGTCTCCTCTAGCGCTTTGGCTTAAAAACCTAACCACAAGGCAGCGGTGGCAAGTAAACTTATTTAATGGCGGTTTACGGTCGCCATGTCACAATGCCGTCATTGGGCTTTGCGGCATTTTATAAGGCTTTCAGCGTGCCAGACTTCAGCCCACCGCACCCTGGTAGCAATGTCACTGCTGGTCCGCGACTGCTTATTCGTCAGACCTGGGTCTGCTTATTTCGCAGCTAACCTTCACTGAAGGTTCTTGGACCTTCGGTATTCGGTCTCCGTCGTTGGCGAAGGGAATGGGTTGAATGTCTAGATCTGCGGTCGCGGATCGTCACGCGTGGAGAGGTACAATTCGGGACATCATCGAGGCCGGCTAGATCAGACATGATCGCAGCCGTATCAAGTACAAGTAAGTACAGTACCTGCAAGGTATTTGTCTACGCGCCAAACATCAGCAGCCAACCATAGTGACAAGCTTACTCACCGTTGCAAGAACAAACCAACAGATCCCCTCACCGAGATCTGATTGTTGTTGACATGGCTGGACTGGGTCAGATGAATCTTAACACAACCGCCTTAATGACCGCTTTGGACCTGGTTTTCGACGCAACGGTGGTGAAACAGTGTAAAGTCTCTCTGACCAGAGCCGAGTTTGTCCTCAGCACGAACCCCTAGCGCCGAAGCAAATCAAGATGATCTGAACGGGCGGCCTGTCAGACCGACTAAATTCTAGTCGGCTCGTTGTTGTAGCAGGATAGGTGTTTGGTGCCGAAACTATCCACGTCTATAGGTCACACCCTGTTTACGTTCGCGTATGCCTAACAATTCCCTGCCCATCTGGGCCCAAAATGCCTCCTGCGAGATATCTTCATGTCGTAAAATGATGACAATCCGATAGTGTTGGCCATGAAAAAAGAAGCCCGATGCAGCCCTGCAGTTCAAGTCAAGAGATGCAACAAATACTCATCACCAGTGTCACCAGTCCGCAAGTAAATTCTCGGACTCACCTATGGGCGACGAATTCATTGGACCAGAACAAGACCTGGTAGCTCAAGAGACGCCACAACGATGGCTCTCTTGGCCAACTCCGGAAAATGGGGACAGAGTCGGTCAGAGATCGCCTTAAAAAGGGTAGTTGGCCGACATGGCGAAAAGGACCTAAACACCGACGACACCTGAAAACTCAACTTATTCGCAAAGCTAGTGGCACGTTGCACGTACCGAGCGATTGTTTATGGTATGAATAGCGGCTTGGTCAAGGTCGAGTACTGGCAGAAGACTGGGAGCGCCTTCTCAACTTTGAGACCGACTTCTCGCTAGTTCTCCTACCCTGAGAGGTAAGTTTTAATCTCATTCAGTCTATGCTGTCATCTGACGTATCCGGCATTCGCCCATGAGGGCTGTCTTTTGTCGATACTCCGATACCCCGATTCCATTAGGAACGAAGCGGGCAGGTGGGGATGGAATCTGCTCTGATGGTTGGGACGGGACCACGTCTGCGCAGAAAGAACAAAGTGAAAAAGCCACGGCGGCATTGGTCTCAATGACATCACTGTAAGGGTTTTTGTCATCATGCTTTCTAAGCGGCTCAAAAAGTTGCGTGACCCGAAGACGAAACCCAGCCACGCTGGGCTCCAAGTTAAATGTAGATGAAACAATAAATCGACAGTTCAACTGTCGTGCCGGCGATGTCCACCGTGTGCTTCACAGCGAGGTGAAAGGGGGCAAGGTGACTTGTGTGTGAGTTAGTTTGCAGCGGTAGTAGACCTGCACAGCATCTGCCGCAATCCCGCCCCCCTGGGCTTGATGTCAAAAGAGAGTCAAGAAGACCGGAGGTGGAGGAGGACGTAGGCGAATGGCGAGGCCGAGCCCGCGCCTTGGCGCTCTAATCCACACCCCTGGTCCACACAACAAATGATCAGGATTTTAATCAACAACAAAAATGGGGAGGGCAGGGATCCCAGTGTGCGCGACGTCAGCCGGCAGCTGGGTCTGCCTGAATGTTGGCATTTGTTATGGCGTGCATTCCGATAATGCCCGCTAGAGATCCAATATGGCTCGCGTGTTGGTTCAGCGCATCTACCGCGTGGCCCATTTTGGGGGTAACAAACCGGTTAATCAATCACGTAGTCAGGTACCCTCAAACTTTACCAATGCTACCAGCAACTGGCGGTCTAACCTCTTGACTTCGTTGCGGCATTCGGCCAAGATCATGGTGAATTCCCGTAATGAAAAGGGGGGCTAAATAATACGCCATCATGAATCATCGCCATGATCAAGGCCTGCTATTGCTTTACCATTGTGTAAGATATTTCGTAAAAATCTTCCTCAACAGTTGAATATTCGGCTCCGCTGGTAGCAGGCTGATGACCTAGACAATGCACTGTCCTGGATGAAAAAGGTCGCTGGTTCAGTCGGTTTACCCGTCAACGTTGCAAAGACCAAAGTGTTTTCAAATTGTCTTGCCGATCAAAAGGCATCCCTCGGCATTAATGATGGCCGTAGGGAGAAGTTGACAGTTTCAAATAAATCGGGGTAAAGCATTTGCCAGAATTGCATAGTAAGGACGCCGTCGCCCGAACCTATGCCTCTTGCGAGTTTTACGCAAGTCTGCGGACCGGTTGCGAAATCTCAACCGCCATAGAGATCCGCGTATGAGGGGAATTGGTCCGGATAGTCCTACCGTGCAGTTGCGGATGCTAAGCTGAGCGAGAACAGAAGTTCAATCACCACTTCCTGGGAACGATCCTTCGAGTGAAGCACACCGACTATATATCGAATAAGACAGTCCGCACTCACCGCAACAACATCATGGGATATCTCTGACGATCTAAGAATGAAAACTTGGTGGTCTATGTAGTTTCTTCGTGGCCCGTCCCATAATTTAAATTATACTGCCCTTCGTGCAGTCTGTCCTACAATTATAGTGACATTTGCTCTTTGGCGCACATTTGGGCAACCTTGCGTAAGTGGAGCCGATTTTTTGCAAGAGGGGAAATTTTTAGTGCTTGCAAGGTTTTGTCATAAGATGACTCATTGTAAAATCAGGAAGTAAAAATGATCGAAAGGTGATTGTTCCGCCTAATTTGTCAGGGTTTCTTCAAGTTCTAATTTAAAATGTGGTTTAATGTAAATGCTACGTTGTGCTTGGGCTGAAATGGTTGTTGACACTAACAAAGTGACGAGAACCCTGTGAGTAGCGCTCTCAGACCGACTTGTTCCAAGCATCAATAAACTTCAGTCATTTGTCAGTTTTTACGAATGCCTAGTGTTGCTGACAGAATTTGAAGGAGAGATTACAGTCCGTATGCAGTTACTTTTTGAAATAGAGAAATCGGACGACGACTAGGGACCAAGAACATGGTGAACAAGTGAACAGCGGCTCTAAAATGTACAAACTAATCAGGAGGGGGCAGAGCAAACCACGGTCGAAAAACGCACTACTACATGAGGTAAAGGTGGCGCTATAAATTTCCAGAGACTGCAATTTACATGACCATAGAGTGTTCCGCCTCCGTTTCGACGAAAGCCGCTGTTGGTAAAGTACCGCAAGGAACAACTAAGATGTCGAGCTTAGGAGCACATCACGTGAACGGATCAGTGATACAAGGTGGTCTTAACCGCCAAAAAGATATGCAATGTGGATGGTCCCGACGGTTAGAACTGTCGCGGGCGTGGTCTGCATGAAGTCCGACGCCTGGAGTAGAGGATCATGCGGTGGTGGCTGCGTGATGGCCTGGAAAGTTATTTCGCGAAATCAGTTAGGACTGGTGTTCTTGTGGGGAAAGGAGGCACTCAGTCATACATTCAGATATTTTCTGATCAACTGCTGAGTGAATACTGCGGTGGACGCGTAGTTTTTCAACGAGACAACTGTACCATGCATGCGGTCCAGAGGACGAAACAGTAGCTAAGAGACAACGAAACTTAGATAATGACCTGGCCACCTCTGAGTCCGTTCTTAACACAACAGAGAATTGATCAAGACTGTTATTGAGGTGTATATATTGCAAAATTGACTGACTAATCGACGGACCAATCGGAAGCTATTCAGCAAGCGTGGAAAGCCTTGAGTGGATAAGGACTTAAAAGTATAGCTGATGGCTTAAATAAATGACGTATTGACAATGAAACCCAGGGGAGGTCACATATCCTTACAGATTCGAGTGGTGACACCACAATATGAAGTTACAAAACCGTAAGACAGTCGTCCTTCTTAGCACACGACATTATGCTAAACCATTTGGCGATAAGACCTTGTTCTGAAATGCGGAGCAACGAATGTTATCCTATCACACCATGGAATGCAACTACGACGGATAAAAAGTATGAGGTTTGGTTTGTGGATATATTTTCATTTAATTTATCTGGGCGAGAGAGACCGCAGTCAAAAACAACACACCACCGGGGAGCACAGAAAACGCTTTCAGGGTGGGGATTTGTTAGGAATGGAGGGAGGATTTTGTAGTTATTGTGAGGAAAAAGGAAGAACATCAAGGCTGTGATTATAAAAATGAAACAGTTAGCAGGATACCTCTTCTTCGGGTCCCATTGCGGACTTAAGGCTTGTTATGACCATGGCTGAACCAGATGGGTGAGGGGCGGCTGGAATTGGCAAATTAGGGTCCACACCAAAGGCTCGCAAGTCTATTTCCTGACGGGAGACGACGAGTTGATATTGTTCGCCCGGTTCGCGCGCAAACGCCCAGGACACTCGACAGGATCCACCAGCGGACAGACCGGCATCGAAAAAGAGTCGACAAAGCTCCAAGTGTGAAGCAGATGAGAATGATTTGTCTGTATAGAGGGTAGTTAAACAAGAGAACTGGTAAGTGGGAGGCAGGTCCTACAAGTTAAAAGGAAGGGTTGCACAAGCACTAAGACACAAGAGCGCTTGGGCTTTTATGGTTAATGTAAATCAGTAACTTAAATCAAAGGCACTTGAATGTGTTTAACTCTTCTGCCTATTGGCGGGGTCACGTTCACCGAATAGACTCCATTGTCTAGCTGGACCTGACAGTTAAACCGTCACAAGCGTCGAGGTGGGCGCACTGATGACCTGAACAGGAATTCTTTAATGGCGAAAGAGACTTTCGTCACATGCACCTCACCATTCCGACGGCCATTATGCGCCAATTGCATGACGGGGTCGAAATGACAGGATATGGGCTCAACAGTTCGTCTACACCTGCCACACACGGCCTGGTCCGAATCTAAGCACACTAGGCTTTAACAGGAGGGTCCCGGATCTCGCTGAAGCAAGGTGCCATTGCTGTCCGACCCGCATTTCGGATGGAGGCCGAGTCAGCTCATCAGGTGAAAGCTTCCGAGCCATTACTGCGCGTCAGGTTGGTTGAAGTAAGGAACTAAGCGTTTAAGTTGAGCCGGATTGACCTCTCTCTCTCTCTCTCTCCGCCTTCCCACATTTCCCGGTGGTCTACCAGAGTCAATGGGGGTGAGATTGAATGCAAAGGTAGGAAGACGCTCACCGATCGTGCTACGAAACTCGTTTGTCCCGTTTTGCCTTGGGGCTCTCTGACTGGCTGACGACAGCTAATAAGCCAGAAATGGCCATTCCAGCCTCTTTATCGGTGATGCTATTGAATGCAATGTGATGTGAAGTCACCATCTAAGGCATATCACACACCTTCGTATCTGGCCGAACCCGGGGCCCCATATGTCCTTGGTGAGCATTGGAGGAAGAAGTCACCTGTCAGTCAACGTCCGATTCCATCGAAGGTCAGATTAACTCGACAAAGTTACTATTACAAGATCGAAGAGATAAGAGCGGTCGAAGTCGATCCAGCGCACACTTTCCTCATCATAAAGAATCCAAGGAACTAGACAAAGTCGCGGCTTAAAAGATTTTCAGCTTATAGAAATGTTTTCTCCCTCTTAGGATAGCGGGTTACGCCTAGTGACTCCGTCTTAATACGGCTCTTATGACAATTATCTTCGAGGGTTGATTTGAAATCATTTTTGAAGGGAAGTTCGTGTGTACGCGAGGACGCGTATGTGTGCTGCACGCACAGACGTGGATTCAGCTACTTTAAAAAACTACCCTTATGCCAATCTCCGGTCGTCTTGGCTTTCTCTTGTCATTGAATGGCAGACGGAAGGAGCGATGAAGATGCTGCGCCAATCTCCCTCACTATAAAACAATTCATGTGCAAGTAGCGACTGCGCCCTCGAGACGGTAGTAGGATTCGTTTGCGAAAGACGAACTGCTGACGGTGTGGTGATTCTCCGTTCGTTTCATACACGCAACCGCCAAGAAGCCGACGCTACTGCCTCCTGTAGGAGCTTCACTAACCAGACGTTCTCGCAGCATCCCCAATAAGTGAATTCACAATAGGATAAAACTACCCAATGGGCAAATAAGACAGTACAGGACATCCTGTGGAACACTCAGTGGTAAAGTTTACAGTGCGAAGATAATCATGTCAGTGCCTAAAAAGCCAATGAGCCAGTACGACTGCACCGAATATACTGTAAACCCCAAAAAGACAGGTCTCAGCCACTTTGCTAATACAGAAAATAGCAGGCATTGAATAAGATCATGCGAATCTTCCGTACTGGGGTCAGGCCCACTCTTAATAAGTGAGAAAAGGCGAAATGAGATGGAGAATTTTGAAAGGGTAAAAACTGTGTGGTGAAAAACTAACCGCCCAGCAGTGCCGCGATTTCTTTATATGGCACTGAAAACCTTGAGAAGGTAGAGTCTTCCTCCTCGGCTATCGAGCCATCCTTTCTTGCACGTGAACGCGTTAAGCCGGCCATTGGATTGTGTATCCCATAGAGTGATTCTGTCCTGGAGGTCGGGACCTCAAAGCTGATACGAAAGGGTGTGAGTGCAGTTGTAGCGTGTAGTACACTACTCTTCTTGTACGAGTCCGGTGACCTCTTGTTAATGGGAAGCGTGTCCATGTAAGAGGTATCTGGGGAACCAAATAGAAAAAGTCAATTAACAAAGGCCTGAAACGCACAGTAAGGAATAAATTCTGCAATTGTATGCGTCAGGAAGTTGTACCAAGGGAACGTCAGGCTCTAAACAGGAGAAAATAGAAGCCCAAACGGTGAAACCCGGGGATCCTGACTTGCAAAAATGAAGCAAGTAATGAAATTCGTGCATCACCTAATTATGACATTTTGGCAGGTTTGGTTGGACACAATTGGCATGATGATATGCATGAACCATTTAATAAGAAGTGTTGTGTGTCCCGTTCGAAAAAAACTATCCGTATTTTAAAGTCTCGAAAGTGCTTTGTGTAAAAGCCCTATACAATCTTTCGCCTTGCATAGTAAGGCGTTCCGTGATTCAGACTGTCAAGTTCTCTTAGCAGAAACACGAAGCTGTTACTATTGGAGTACATCCTTCAGTCTCGGGATCGCGTTGCTCTGATACAGAAGTATGTCTTGCTTTCTAATAGCATTTTTTCATGTGTGGAATTCTATAAAATTGTATTGAGAGACGAAAAAATGATAGATCCGATGCCTGGAAGGTTTATTCGAAAAACCAAGGTCGAACACCAAGATCAAGAGGTTGATTGAGATATGCGCCGGTGTTTCATAGGTGCTGAATTATTATGTTTGAAATAAAAGCACGTTAGAGGCTTTTGATCGGTGTTTCACGAATCTCTAATCTTACTGGAAGCCAAATTATAAAAACTGGCAGTACTGGCACCGACGACATGTTGGATAGGCAGGTAAACCTAACATGGTATTTGATCAAACGAAATACTAACATAGGAAACCAACAGCAGATGGCTACATAATAAATTCTTTTCGGACTACGGCGCACTTTTGCACTGCAACAATTGGTCCTGCGGATCGTGTTCTACTACGAGTCTCAGTGTATGCCTTCGAGCACTTAAAGCGTCCACCCGTGAAAACATGACAGCAGCAATTGTTTTCAAAGTCTACGTGAAGAGGCAACAGATCTCACTGTTTAAAGGAAGAGCACAGAAGTCAGACACATAACAGTCATCCCATTGGTTGTAATGGTAGTTTCCATATATAAGTAGTCTGGGCCTCATTTAGAGACAAAAACATTGAGAAAATCATATCTTACGGAGAGTATTTGTGTATAGGTCAGGAAATTGTGATGGTTTTTTCATATCAGGCAGGTCTTCAGGTAGATTCTGCAAAAAGTGGCCACCTGATGCCGCTGTAAGCATCATTTCGTCATAAACGTCCCCTCCCAAAATATCATCACCGAGGTCTCCATATTTCGCTAAGAGGAGTGAGTCTTTGGCTTTGCGAAAGTCAGAAGGATATGCTTGACTCGTCCATATTGAGGTATCTACGGATGAAAATTGTTCCAAAGCGCCAAGAGGTGGCATGTACGAGGTTCTTGAGGCGGCCGAAAGTGCATCGAGCTAAAGCAAAAATGCAATCCACTGGTATCAATACGACAACTTTAAGGAAAGTTTAGACAAATTAATACGACAAAAAAACGAAAAGGCGACTGCATAAAGGATCACTTTGAATGAGACGATGAGTGCAAGCATAATTGGATTACTAAACAACTTAAAAACAATCTACACGAAAATCTCTGTGAAAAGTATACGAGATCGCTATAACTAACGTGAGGAGCCCTTGGCAGGCAACCAGTGTTTTCGTCAGTAAACAATGTACTTAATTCAGGAGCCGAGACCTCCGGTATTAGCTAAATTAAGGATGACGATTTTCCCCACGTGTGAAGGAGAAGTAGAGTATGAATTGACTTCAAGGTCGAGAGCATTAATCAGTCATTGAACTAACCTGCAGGGCTTGGGAGAACCCTCCAGTTCTGGTGGTTTCGCCCTCTGGAGATGCATGCGGCTGATCACCCGACTCTTCGTCCGAATCTTCAAGGCGATATTTTGAGAAATGTTTTACTTCAAATACCCAAGAACCCGTGTCGGGCCGATATTCAATGAACCTGTGGAAACAAAAACCCTGTTATTCCGAAAACAAGGACATGAGAAAGTGGAAGTGATCTTCGTGACATAGAGGACAACGCCCAGCAAAGCGGCAATGATAAGAACGTTGAAGCTTTTCTGGCTGGGACTCCCGAAAACAGACAGTAGAATGTGTTGGCTATGAATATGAAATTATGCAGGGAAAATAGGCGCACAGGATGTACCCTAAACCAAACCACTCTTGAAAGTTGTTGTTAAGTCGACAGAATGCTTTAGTCTGTAAACTATCTACACGATCGACTCAACTCGTAGCGTCTTTGCCATATCTTCAAAACATGCCGGTAACAAAGTGAACGTGCTCTTCGAATTCTTCCTTGCCCTTGTGCTTTTGATATTTTAAACAGCCAACTATGAACATAACAAAAGGTTGGGGTTATTCGGGGCTGGTTAAATAAATGGAAAAGGGCATACGGGCCTCTATTTTATGTGTGAATATAAGTATTGTCAGGCGAAAGACAGGTCCTTATGTAAACTTTCTCAGAATTTTGAGCGTACATTCCGGCACAAAAGCATTCGACCAAACAACGGCTTAAGAAAAAAAACTGACGTAACATAGCTTGCTGCAAAGCACTGCAGTTCTATGGTGACGTTCGTTTATTCATCGATGGTTGCCCATTGATGGTGCAATTAACAATGCAAAGGTGAAAGACATGTCTTCAATACCCTGTAATAGAATCTGTAACTTACGTTGCATTCATTTTCTGTGTTGCCTTTTCTAAGCGCTCATCAAAATGCATGGCGGCCAACCGCTGGGGAGATTTTATAAACTCTCGCGTTGATTTATCTGCTGGCCAGATTCCGTCCAAGGTTACTTCCGCCTTACGATTCAGGCCATACCCAACAGGTGGTTTGGTTGAATCATCGGGATAGACCACTACCTCGCGACGCCGGATGTGGACAACATCATCAAAGTCGATTCCTGTGATATCTGTTAGACCGGGAAATAGTATGTGGCCATAGGACTAAAAAAATAAAAGAGCAAGATAACGACATCAGCCACTCAACTTGCAAAAGAAGTCGTGAGACTATGTGATCCAACCTGTCGGCCAATGATGAAGTTTTGAACCACACAACGGCCATCCTCGTCAACAAGCTCCGACAACTCCTCTATAGTTGGGAAAATGTAATAGCCGGGTTTGGTAAGCTTGATCCCACCTGGACGACGAGTTCTGTCATCGCCGTCGCTGGAATCGCCGTCGGCTTCGGCGAGAACCGTCTCACCGAGAGTTGCGTCAGGTGGCAGCGACCAAGTGGCGTCCAAATCCTTGTATGGAACACTAGCCGCATCCGCGGCCGTTCGAGGGTTAGCTGATGACGGCGACGGCTCAACAGACGGTCGGTCAGTAGTGTTCATGTTCCGTGCCGACGCCATTCTCACTGGTGACATCTGTCTTGGGCTCTGTTCAGGCGACTTATGCTGAATAGGAAACCAAATGGTTAATTTTGGTCTATGCTAGAAGAGACCTTGTGTAGGCCTTGCATTAGAAGGCGTCAGCGTTTGGGGAGTGCTGGGTGTTTATACATATAAGCACTGACCGATATCATGAAAGGTTAGCCGAAATTCTGAAATGAGTATGCGACTAACGACTACTTAAGTAGGGTTATAATAAATATTATCGTGCGGCATAGTCCCGGAAAGTTGGCTTTTAATGCACTTTCTTTCGGCTGCCTACAAAATCCGCACGGGAGGAGAAATAACTACTTAATTAGTAAGAATTTTAACTATTGATTTTAGATGTCCATGTAAGTTCAAATACATTTTAAAAGAGACAAATACATTAATATTGTTTCTTGAACTCATCTGGTAGCAAATTACGTCGTCTTCAAATTTCATACGCTGATGAATGGTTTACTTGGGTTTTGTGAGTTTTTAATTCCCGAGTAATTCGAGTTCCAGTTGCCGTTGCATTTGCGTCTAGGGTTTTCAACCTACAATCTGTATACTTTTTTGTAAGGAAAATCGTACATTCGTCTATGTCTTTAAGAAGACATCATGCAGAGTTCATGAAATTTTGCAGTGGATATGGACTTTGCTGCATATTCCCTCAAAAGCATTGTTAAACGGACCGATACGTTGCTATTTGACTGAACAATTTACAGCTTTTAAAGATCTCTTTAAGACCGGAGGAGGGAAAAGTATAAAATCTGATGTCATTTGCCAGCCAATGAGTACAGGAAATAATAATTTGTACATGCTTCCTACAAAATATATCCGAATCCGTGTGTACCAAAAATCAATGGAAAAGACGTATGTGACTTAAGTGGTCATTTCAGTAGGGAAATTGTAGGCGGCCGAAAGGAACTGCATTCAAAAGCCAACATCCTGACGTGTCTGAAATAGCACGAGACTATGCTGCATGCTAATCAATAGCACAACCCTATTTAAGTGATCCTTCCCAATCGAATGCGCATTTCAGAATTTCACCTAACGTTTCATAGGATCGGTCATCGACTGTAACTTTAAATGCCACAGTTGGGGTTAAACA
Source organism: Spirometra erinaceieuropaei (assembly GCA_902702965.1). Classification (NCBI taxonomy): domain Eukaryota; kingdom Metazoa; phylum Platyhelminthes; class Cestoda; order Diphyllobothriidea; family Diphyllobothriidae; genus Spirometra; species Spirometra erinaceieuropaei. The sequence continues at coordinate 109,751 of CACRXP010000668.1, forward strand.
GTTAGACTGGTGGCGTTGTTGATCCAATGTCTTGTGTGCCAGTCGAGTTTGAACAAAACGGATGTCGGTAAATAGACGGAGATATGTAATGTGCATATCAAAATTTTAACAAACTAGCATATCTCTCATGAGGGGACTACAGATGAGAGAGAAAATGGTAAGTTCGGGGGTCCAATGCAAACCAGGATGTGAGAAACATTCACCGCAGAGGAGCATCATACTTGGGATCGCAACTCCAAAATGTTATTTATTCGCAGTGGCACCGTGGCTTAGTACCCGCCTTTTTAGTTGTTCAGATTATTATATGGGGTTGGGAGAAATATCAGTTAAAAGTCAGTATATCGGTACACATTAATTGGTTTTATGGAAGGTTCTGTACATGTCAACACTAAAAACATCCACTTGCTTATTGTGAGGGGACATTTACCGATCTGGTGACAGAGCGAAATGCGCTCGTCTCCTTTTGCCTTAGGGTATTCATTCAGGAATCCTGCAGGTAGTCGTGCAGGAACGAGTAATGATGCTTACAAAAGGATGGCTCAAAGATGCAGAGTTCGACCACAGTTCGGGCTGCAGGTCAAAATTATCAAAACCTAGGTGGCACAGCCTTCTTACGTGCCGAATAAGCCAGAAACCTCCTGTCTTTGTCATCATTCCTACATCTGTTTATATGTAAAAGCACACCTTGTGATTTACGTCAATGCACCCAATTTAGGATTCTGTTAGTTGGAAGCATCCTAAACTCTGATCAGATAGTCGAGTGGGTTGCCGGGGCTGAGAACATTCCGTCCGACAAGCAGTAATCGTCTTTTAAACCTTATAAACTACCCTTCACATGCATATTCCATCTTGCCCCTTGTCTCGCTCTCATTTGTGCAAAAATTGGTTTGTAGAATGTGATGGGAATGTGGCTTTTAGGAAAATTAGCTTGAGAATAATTGAGCAGCGCCAGTCAACAGTATGACCAAACACAAATATGGCGCGTGCACTTCATGTTCACAACATCTTGTGTTGAAACGGCTTAAATTATACAAACGCCGAATGTGAGAAGCATTAAATTTCGGCTGGTTAGCCATCGCACCCAATGCACGCAGCATGTTACAAAATAAGGTCCAGCCGTGTGAACAATTTCATACCTGATCAATATTGCGGGTCGGCATTGGTGTCGGGGAAGTAGTGTCAAGGAACTGCACCCTGGGTGATGTAATAGAGGCAGTGTTGGTGATTTCTGCACCGACCGAGTCGCCACTTACGCACACTCTGCCTGACTCACTCGTAGCTGGTAAAGTATCGGGAGGTTCTGAGCGACTGTTTATTTCTGACAATGCAGCAGTGGACCGTTCAATGGTCGAAGTTCTGATATTTTCGGGGATCTTTAAACGTTTCCATGCATCCCGGCGAACAAATAGACTGCCTACTGGGGCGGGTGACGAATCGATGCCCCCAGACTCGCCAACGTTCGGTGACTGAGCCGAAACAAGGGCGTCCTCTTCGTGGAAACCAGTGAACAGCTGAAAACAATAAGAGAAATTGTTTAGAAAAACGAACAAAGGAAAAAAACTGATTTTGTACATTACTAGCGCACCTGCGAACGATTCAGTGGAATCTGGTTAAATGGTCGACGACCGAAAGACCTGGCGACAGTCGGCGTTGCACGAATTGGGCTGCCGACGACAAGTCCGGCAGCTTTATGTCGGTCTGCCAACACACTGCTCATTGCCTGACCACTTAGCACGGTTCCAACTGACGGTTTTGAGGATGAACTTGGCACGGTAGTTGAACGATTCGACGCAGAAGCCTGGGCTTCATTGAAGGCATCTAGATGTCGAAACAGAGCTGACTGGCCGTAGGGCATGCTCCTCACTAGATTAAGAACATGCTGTTGTGCACGAGCGTTCTGTGTTATTTGTTCGACCAGAGGGCCTAAGGCAGCTGCATTTGTTGCCAGTGCAGAAGAGCCGAACGCAGACTGAAAAAATGCAGAAACCAAAAAGACCAATCAGTGGAACGAAGGCCAGAGGGGAAGGACAATTTCAAACACCATTTGGTGAACTTTGGTAGATAAATCTGTTAGGATATAATACATTTTTGTAACGTAGTGAGAAACAACTAGAATGTTACCAACGCCATGAAATGAAACACATACACCTGGAGAGTTGTACCGACCTAGGACCTGAGTAGCGACGGCATCTTAAACAACCCTTAGCGGTCCTGACAATATAAATACGTGTAACACAAACACACAAGGTAGTATTTAACGTAATTCTCTCAAACGATTTCTGCTGGGCATGTACGCAAGTCAAATGCAGCAAAATCACAGACGTTAGTATAAGTAGGAAAAATCTTGTAAGTGAAGAAACTAGCGACTGGTTGCAGTGACTACCCTATTAGTTAATCAAGCAGCTTTATGGAATCAGTATTCTACAAGACACTAGGAGTATGGAATTAGGAGAAGTCAAACGCATTGCTGGACGTGTAGAAATAAGACCGCAACACATAGGGACTAAGATAGTAACGGAAAATAACCATTATGAATGGAACTTACGCCAAGTGCCGGCGTTGCAGTTGTGCCGCCGAAAGCTCCACTAGAGGCTCCGAACAATCCGCCAAAAAGACTTCCGGTTCCCCCGGCCGTAGATGCACCAGCGCCAAACAAAGATGGCGAGGTCGACACGGCTGTATTAAAGCTAAATGCGGGAGTGGGTTGCCGAAAACCAGAGGCATTAAGGCCAGTGGCATTTGCTTGAGATCCGAAAAGACCTCCTGTGTTGGAACCAAGACCCAGTGTATTTCCAAATAAACCAGTCGAAGGCTGTGCTACCTGAGGTGTGGTCCCAAGTGCATTGCCAAATAGGCCTGTTGACGCGGTCGCAGTTCCAAAACCAAATCCAGGTGTGGCAGTTGTCGTGCTGGCTCCAAAGAGCGGTTTCTTAGCACCAAACAGACTGCTTCCAAGACCAGTCTGGGCGGCTGAGGTCGCTGTAGAAGGCAGCCCAAAACCTGGGTTTGCTGCGGAATCAAAACGAAAATAGGCACATGAAAAGAAGCCTACTCAAGAAGTAAGCACTTGTGCGGCTGCTGATTGGGCTCGAGAGAGAGCCCGTAAGGCACAACGGAACGAATGAGTTCCCTAAGAACGATCGGTGAGCGCCCCTCCACCATTATATATATTTATATATCCGCAAATTTGGACAGTAACCACTATCAATCGCATGTAGATGTCAAACAGCCTAACCCTAACTGTCGTCCAACTACGGCTAGGGCAAAACTACCTGTGGACGTGGGCGTTTTCGAGGCCATAGAAATTAATAATGCGGCAGGCTTGCTAAGAAAACTCGCCTGACTACATACGCGGCAACTCGGTAGACGCGAACACTGGAAATATGTACCCCATAAGCTTGGGTGAGTGCATTGAACACGAACAGTTTTTAAATAGAACATGAAAATGTGCAAGGTCGTAGTGAAAGTAGATGAGACTGCGACCCGAGAACTGTCATAAAACAAAAAATCCAAAATCTCTTGTCTAGCTCATTTTCACTTTTAATTGTGTCAGACGTGCTACTCGGATATATGAACTGCTGTGCACAAACAGCAGTTCGATACAAAAAGAAGCCCAGAAGACGCGCACCTAACTACGATTTATTATGCGCTATGGTCATACAAGACATCTTCCGGGTTATTTGGTAAACAAAGTGGAAAGACTGCAGTTACCTTGAGTAGTAGGAAACCCGAATCCTGTAGGTTTTGCAGCGAGAGGGTTGGTATTTAATGAATTTCCGAATAATCCTGTCGATGCAGCGGGTTTGGCCCCGAAAGCCGACCCAAACCCAAATCCGGTTGAGGCGGTAGTAGTTGTGGAACCGAAAAGAGGCGTCGCCGTTGTTGGCCGTATCCCCCCGAACAGGCCGGTGGACTGATTTGCCTAAAGAAAACGCGCATTGGGTAGGTCGGAGCGAATAGACACAAACGGCTTGCGGAGAGAAAAAAATATATATATATGTAAAGTACTATTTGTCGGAAGGTTAAGACAGTTGTTACTGCCTATAGCAAGCATGAAGTGCGCCATGAATGAAGACGCCGCACGAATGACGACGCCATTGAGCTTTTCTTCAATTTTCAATGTGGTACAGTCTTCCGTTTACATATAGACAGTAACTGCTGATCGAAAACTTACAACGGCTCCAAACGGTGACGCTTGGGTCGCAGGCTGCGTAGCACCGAATAAACTGGTAGACGCAGGAGCGGACCCAAAAAGCCCTGTTGTTTGGGTTTTTCCGAAACCAAAGCCTGTTGACGCAGATTGGGCTGGCTGGGTTCCGAAGATTCCAAATGATGGGGCGGTGGTGGCAGCTCCAAATGCAGGCTTGCTTCCAAAAATTGACCCTGACAAAGGAGGCGTCGAAAAGTAAGTATAAACAAACCTTGTGATTGCGATGCTTGGCCAAAGGTGAGACCTAGTTGGTTCTGAGTTGTCGTACTGGACCCAAAAACATTAGCCGTTGTGTTGGTGCCTCCAAACAATGGCTTTGCGCCGAAAAGGCTACTTTGGGTAGTTTGACCAAATGTTCCTGTCGGTTGTGAGGCCCCGAATAGGGATGTTCCGCCTCCAAACAGTGGCTTCGCCTGTGTTGATGTAGTCGCTGACCCAAAGAGTGGTGCTGTTGTGGCAGTGGGATTGGCAAATGTCAGCGGTTTGACACCAGAGCCAAACAACCCTGAAGTGGCTGTGGTTCCACTCTTTTTATTAAGAAGGTAATCCTCGACTCGAAGTTCCTGGAAATGCAAAATACTGAAAGAAACATACTTCTAGGCTTTTGTCTTGGTATTCTTTCATGGCAGTGATACACATATGCTTGGCATTGACGGGGATTTTTTGGCCACTTCTCTGCATTGCGTCAGTAGAAACTGGAGGGTTAAAGGCAACGGAGGTGCCTTGCGGAACAGCCGCGCCCCCAAAGCCGGCAGCGGGGAACATATTCTGCTGTGCAGGGGCCGCAGGCAATGAGGGCTGTCCAAAAATACTAGTGGGTTGTGCGCTCGGAGATCCAGTGCCAAAGGCCGAGGAACCAAAACCGAATGCCGAAGATGTTGAGGTTCCAAATAATGCTGTATTGTCGTATCAGGGTTACAAGTCAAAGTGATTACACTTACCAACCATCCTTAGGCACACAATGGTCGTCCTACACACAAAGCCTTATTTTGGCTATACCAATCAGTCATGCCCTTCGATTAATAAGGTACAGTTTAACTCGAGCTGCAATTTCAGACTACTCAAAGAAGTCATGGTCATAGATTATTCGCCTTCCCAAGTAATTAAGCATTCTTCTGTGACTATTGGATGGCAATGCATCGGGAGCGAGCACGTTATCAAGTTGCAAATTAAAACAGTTTTCTGCGGTTGGGAAAAACGGCAGTTGTTGGGACCCAAATCGCGAATCAGATGGCGCTCACGGAGGCCTGCAGAAAAATGTGATGTACTGCAATGACCAAGACGGCCAACCTACTCGAAGTCTAGCAATCTACTAAGATTCAAACGGAGGACATGGAAAAGTAGCCGAATCAGGGATGGAGGTCTTAGAATATCACAGCAAATCTACTGTAAACCTACAGTAATATAATGTGCAATTTTCCTTGAACGTGTAGCCCGCGTTGTGTTTTTAGTGTTTTGTAGTGAGCGTCGTCGAACTGCCATTCTTGTCCTGTGGAGAATCCCCTAGCCCTATTTATCCGGAAGAACCGTCTTGAACGTGCTTTGTCTATTCTTTGAAAGGCCGAACATGTTCCTGTCAACGTCTGTTGAAAAATATTCATTTAATTTTTTTACGCGCTTTTGATCAAATAGATACAAACCTGGATTCTTTAAGCTCCGTGCCAATGGATTGATACAAACCCGGCATAACATTATTCGTGGAAACAATTCGCGACTTTTCCGAGGACAAAGAAAACAATGACAAAACGTGTCTAGAAATAAATTACCAGTGGGATGCCACAGGAATTGCGACTACCAAAATACCAGAACACCGGACTAAAAATCGTAAGCTGAATAATAATCTAAGAAATTTGTTCCAAATAATGCACTACAGTCCTGGAAACTATCGCCTTCTTCGCAAGCTGCTCATTCGAAACGGAAATCCAAACAGCATGTACCAAAACTAGACGGTGGTTTTAGAACTATGAACTTAGTCGATGACAGGCTAAGCCCCGATTACCCCTGCCAACAAATTCCTACCCAGAGTTTCCCAACAGCTACGTTAGCAAGCACGCATAGCTCAATCAGTACAGTTCAGTTCAGTCTACTTTAAGGAAATCCATTTGCCAATTTTTGACTACCCACTTATAACAAGCACCGGTGATATACAAAACGGATAGGAAAACGGACATCGAGCGCGTAAATACGACAAGTCGCAAACTTACTGAAAGACGGCTGATTCAAAACTTTAGCAGCACAATATTCATATGTTCACTGATTAGTGCGTTTTCACTTTATGAGAAATTGTGCTGTCGAGGGCGCAGTGCTACGTCGGTTAACGCCTCGAGAGTTAGACATGAAATCTTGACCACAGGCACGCGGTTCACATCATATTCGTGGACTTTAAGAAGGCCTTCGTCATTGTACCAACTCAGAGAATGTTATACAAGCTGAAAAGAACTGGCGTCGGATGAAGCTTCCCCAAATGGATCGCAAACCTCCTTATGGGCCGACATCAGCTTGCGTGCATTAAGCAAGATTGTTAAAATCCTTTAAGTAAATATTCTGTAGCATTTCTTGTAAAAATACACCGCAAATCAAAACGCCAAGGCTAAGTCAATTGGAAAGAATTACATACTATTCATGCTGTAAATGATTTATGGTATGAAATACCAAACTGGTTCAACGTTAACACATGTTGACATAACAAAATCCATATGCAGACCCCTGAACCCTCCAACTCCTTCGCTTTGGAAGAAGACCTTTCGTGTTTCCAGCCTAACCCTCTTGACATGTAGGATAAGTGGATGTCCCTGCGGGTATGCTGTGGTTTCAAACTTAAAGAGGCTCCATGGTATGAGACAACATTATTGATTAAACTTAAGGTGAATTATTCGTATCAGGTCATCCCATAGCAGTTTATAGCTCAAGGAAAGGGCTATTTTCCACAGAGTAGTGCATCTTGTACTCTAAATAGTTTGACTGTGCGGCTCCGAAATTTCGTGGACACTGCATTCCTCAGCAGTCCAAGCTCTCAAGGCCATGATGGCGAACACCATTTGCGGTCCCACAAGCGCCACAAGGACTTTTGCGGAGCAGTCTTTATCAAAAGTTTTAAAAGTCCTCTGGACAAGAGGTACATCTTATGGTGCTGAGTTAGCTACTGCTGAGCACTGCTCTGATGGTTTATGTGAATTAGTGCGTTACACGGTCAAGTTGTTTTGAGCATCCGCTGCTTGTACTGTCATGTCATACAGACAGTAAGACCTGGTTCCACCTACTCACCGTATGCTTCACTTGCTCACAGCGAAAGCCAAGGGCCAGTGATCCGATCATTACTCGGTTCGCCTTAATTTTTCCCGAAAATGAGATGAGTGAATATAAGGGTTCTAAACGTTCCCCGTGGAAGTAGAATTTTTAAGCCGGGTGAGGTTATTCATTGAAGATGTGGTCATATCATTTTAGGACGAAGGTGGAAACAACCGTTAGGCTGACGACATTGGAGAACCAACCGTAGTTGATTACAGCTCACTTAGAGTCCAAGCGAGGAGGAGGCATTTAGGGTTTTGATGATCATCAAAGCGTACAGGGGAGAATTCGACCCTTAGAACCCTTTGCTGACCAGCCAAACTACTATCAGATGAAGAAAACAGGGGAATTCGCCATGATCGTCAAGAGACTTTTGGGGGTCGAAATAAGGAGATAACATCAAAATCCACAAGAGCCATCGCTGCAAGGGAGGAGTGACAGCAGAGGATTTAGACGCCAATAAAAACCAGTGGTTGCAAAAATCTAAGCCAGACTTTCCCCCTAAAAGAAAAAAAAAACATGTATTATTTGCCAATGAAACACAGGAGGACCTGTTTCAAAGTCTAGAAGTTGAGTGTTTGGGAACGAGACGGCCAATAATGACTTCATGCTTTTCGAGATAAGGTTCCTACATAATTTTAATCTGAATACCGATAACGATTTTCACTATCTTCATTGTAGGCGACACTCCAAATATTGATATCGTCCGCAAACAGAGGCGCAGTCGTTGATGCATATGAAAATTCGACTGCCGCGAACGATGATATCGGCCGTGTGTCTCGCAGAAATGTGTCCGCAGAGATGGAGACCTGTGTGTCAATTAGCTTAGCATAATTTTAAACTGGAGCAGAATCAACACACCCTCCTTCCCTTGCCAAGCTGAGCCCGCTAAAAGCAGAGAGTCAGGAAAATTGGTGGCAAAGTCGGGCGCAGTGACTTACAAGGTTAAATAATCGTCTGTGCGTACCACACACACCTGATTCGAGCACGATGGACCAGGTCTTTACAGAAAAGGCGGACGGCTCGGGCTCCAGCTGAGTGAGTGTGTCGAAAAGGCCATATTAAGAAGGCACAGTTGCAGCCTGACTCAACGTTCTGAGAAGTGGACTGAGTCACTTAGTCAGTTGACGTCATTTCAGGCCACGACTTTTGGCGCAGGCTGGTATCATCATTAATTCACAGCTTCCATATCCGCCTCCACATGTTTTAAAATAACGTCGACAATAGCATTGCCGTTCGAAACACATTACATATTATATTATTGAATGTCAGGGCTGTTATCAACAAGATGGCCCAAATCAGAGTCATCGTTTTCAAATGACGCCTGATATTATATGTGTAACGGAATCTTGGACCTATTGTCTAATTCCTGACTCTGCCCTTCTCATAGATGACTTCGATTTTTAACGTCAAGACCGCACGACTAGGCGTGGGGTCGGTTGTCTTCTTTATCTTAAATCCTACCTAAAGCACTCTCCCTATTACCTCGATGTCTCCTCATTCACGAGGAAACTTCTGCTTTGCATCTGTTATTCTCTCGCCGCAAAGAAAGGCAATTATTGGCTGTGTCTGCAATTCCCCAAACTCGTTAGCCAGTGATGATTCACAACTCTGTGAAATCTTTAAATTAATTTCGGGAGCTACTTTCAGTGTTAAAATAATCACTGGGGATTTTAACCTTTCTGAAATAGACTGGGTTTCCAATAGCTGCCCACCCAGATTCCAGCCCTTTCAAGATATTGTCAATTTTTGTAATTGGTCCCAACTGGTGCGCTCTCCAACAAGAGATAATCACATTTTAGATCTAATCTTTACCAATGACATTGCTCCTCTTTCTGTTGCCTTCAAAAAGGACCTATTTGACAGTGACGACGTATTAATTTAAATAAATAAATAAATAATTTTTTTATTTAATGCCAGTTTACAGGCATTGTCAAGGGAAGCGATTAAACACAAATCCGACCAGCAGTGAAAAAACTCCTGAGCTAAAGGGATAAAAATAAAGTTGATGGTGGTTTTTGTGGTTTGGAGGGCTCAGGAGAAAAAACTGCCGGCGGTGGTAGAATGTCGGCCGTCAAGAAGGGGGGAGGTTGCACGGTATCGGAGATTATCGGACGTCAAATTCCTTTCATGAAGCTGGGGATAGCCAAAGTAGAGGCGTTGAGGAACAGCTGGTGAGACCGGCCATAGTGTTCAGAGACCACAAACGCCATCGCTACGGTAGAGTCGATCAGTGGATTCAGAACCCAAAATTTGAGGAAGCTTTCCTGAATGCAAAAATCGAGTAATAGTTCTCTTAAATAAAGGATAATTTTGCAGAGTTTTCACACTCATTGGTAGTTTATTCCAAATAGCAATTCCATTTACAGAAAAGAACCAGCGATATTTAACAGTACGTGCCAGTGGCAGAACTAAAAAGACCTCATAGTGACTGTTACGTCCTGGGTGGATATGATGTCTTAAAGAGGTGAGTGGGTTAAATGTGTGATTATATAAGAGTTTAAATAGCAAAAATAGTCCCTTTTGTAATCTACGGAACCATAAAGGATCGAGGCCTGTAAGCCGGCAACGTTCTTGGTAAGACAAATGTCGGTGTTCCGCGGCTAAAATTCTCATGAAAAAAAAGTGTTGAACGAATTCTATTTTCTTCCGCTCAGTAGCACGCATGAGGCTAAATAAAAACGAACAGTATTCCAGACCAGGTCTAACGTACATGTTGTAAAGGCGCATTCTGATGTCCCTAGTTTTAAAGTTTCAGAGGATAAACCCGGTCGTTCTGCGTGCTCTGGAGACTATCAAGGCACAGTGCTCCGAGAGATTAAGACTCTTGGAGTATGATACGCCCAAATCCTTAATAACCCCAGGCACATTTATGGCGTGACCTTCAATATTTAGTTGAGGTTGGCGGTCGTCTCCAACCACCATGACAGAGCACTTAAGCCGGGAAAGAGAAAGGCGCCATGTGCGGCACCACTGGGCGAAAACCTGCAGATCGCTCTTTAGGAGCTCAAGCACAATGTCAGGATCTGCCGGCTTATAATGATATGCAACTTTAAGATCATTGGCATACATGAAAGGCTTACCATTCTGAAATAAATCGGGTACATCATTAACGAAAAGGCAAAATAAAAGCGGGCCGAGTACACTACCCTGAATGACTCCACTCCTCACACGTGTGGGGTTGGAGATGGTATTGGAAATCTTAACACGTTGTGTACGAGTGCCCAAATAAGAGGATATAAAATTTAAAAGTTTGCCACCTATTCCGAAAGAGGACAATTTCAAGAGAAGAAGTGCATGGTCAACACGATCAAAAGCCTTAGTGAAATCGAAATATACAGTGTAAAGAGCAAAACCATGGTCCCTAGATTTGAGAACATAGTCAAAGAAAGAGAGTTGACAGGTGTCACAAGATCGAACTTTGAGGAATCCATGCCGAGCAGCAATCAGTAGGTTATTCACTGTTAAGTGACACATCATCTTATCCTTGATCAATGTCTCTAAGATCTTCGAAACTGCAGGGAGGGTGTTTATTGGCCGAGAGTCATCAAATGATATAGATTTGCCGTGCTTAGGAATGGGCAAAATGTGTGGTTCCTTCCAGAAGGTAGGATAAGTTTCACTTTCAAGAGCAAGATTAAATATCTTGCATAAGAGGGATGGGAAGATCGTGTTTGCATCGGCTTTTAAAATGCTTACTGGGACACCATCAGGGCCTGGACTATAAGATTGAAGAAAACGCCGAATCGCAACAGTCACATCCCACAGAGTGAAAGTTATAGTTTCTAGAACTGTCCCGGTCAATGGCTGGATGTCGGAAGCGGAGTGGTCGAGTCTTCAATAAACGTTTTGGACAGGAAATCACTGAAGCTACCAGCGGTTAACTGGGCATTAACTATGGGATTTCCGAGATCGTCTCGAAGGATGGGATACTGCGTCTTTCTCTAAGTTCGTATTTTTCTAGAGAAAAGTTTCGAGACATTTAACGAATGGTTTTCGGTAAACTGGACCTCTTCGGCTAGCTGTTTTTTTCAGACAATCTCTTAGCTCGATCAAAAATATCGCAAATCAAGGGCAGAACAGAAACATCGTTCTGCAGATGGAAACGACGATAAAGTCTGCGCAATCTGCGACGAAAGGGTAAGGGTAGGAAAATCTCATCCCCAACATTAATAATTTTCTTACGGGGGACAAAACGAGAAATAAGCGGATCCAAAATTTCGCACAGATTTGCAGTGCAAACATTCACATCCGAACTAAGGAAGAACTCAGTCCAGTCGTAGGAATTATGGTGTGTTAATAATTCGGTTGAGCGAGTTGATCGCAAATCGCGGAAAAAGTTAGACTTTAGGAAAGACGTTTTGTAAGCCTCGAATTCCAACGTTGAAACAGCTATGTCATGGTCTGAGCCACCCAGTGGGCCTAGGGATGACACTGACGATGGCAAGCAGCCTCTACAGAAAATTAAGTCAAGTATACTTGAGCCTCGGGTGGGAAAATCGACAACCTGATTCCACATCCCAACATCTACAGCCTCAAGAAAGTCTTCGAACCTTTTTGGGCCTGAAGGCGGAGACCAGCGTACTTCGGGAAGATTAAAGTCACCGGCAACCAATTGATACTTAAAGCTTGAGTCGGCCGCAACATGAAATGCCTGTAAGAGTAAACGATCAAAATTGTCGTTGGCGTTGGGAGGGCGATGGACGCAACCAACGAGTAAAGAGAAATTATTTTTTAGGGCAACCTGGAGCCAGCAGCTGCCTTCTACTGCGGAAACAGGTGGGAGGTCCAACGTCAAAAATGTAAGTGTTTGCTTCACGTAGACGCAGCCGCCCCCACCACGGCTATCTTGGCGATCATTTCGGATGCAATTATAGCCTAGAAGAGAGAGTTCGGAGTCATCTACTGAGGCTGATGCCCACGTCTCAGTTACTAAAACAATATCTGGACAATGGACGAACACCAGAGTCTGAATCAAAGGCACCTTATTAAGCAAGGATCTGGAATTTAAAACAAAAAGTTTGAAGGGAAAGGCTGTTTGTTTCTGAGGGAGGTGGGCTACATCGTCTAGTTCTGGCCTGCCCACGGAGCAAACGGTCCGGATGCAACCATCCGGTTCTGCAAAAAATTTTGTGGCATCAAAATATTCTGACGTGGATAAAAAGGGGTAGGACTTGGGGGAGGGAATGATGGGCAGGTAAACTGGTAACTATTGTTAGCTAACTTATTTTCAGCTGGAAATCCGCGGGGCAGATACTGCAACACATTCTCGCCGGAACGAAACTTAAGATCGGATGAGTTAACTGGTCCAGTATGGACATTAGCATGACGAATACATTGATAAAACGGCCGTGGAGGAAACAAGTTAGGGGGTGGGGGACGCATTGTTTCCATTGGAACAAGAGGTCTATCAAACGGTGAAAAAATCGGCATATTCGGCCTAACTGCCTCGATATGAGGTCTGGGGGGCAGTTGCGTACCCGCTACGTTTTGAGTCGGGGTATTTGAGGCACTGTTAGCCGATTGTGGAAGAAACCATTTTATAATGTTGCTGGATTTATCGGGTGTCCGAGTGGCTGAGGCAGCAATTGGATTTGCCTCTCCTAGATTACTGTTCAATTTTCTTCGACATAATGCCCTCAGACGGCCGAAAGAAACTAGAAGGCATTCAGAGACGGTTTACTAGATCTTTGTCTAGAAGTGATGGCATCCAGGGTTCATACTTAGAACTATATCATAAATACGGTCTTCGACCACTCTGGATCAGAAGACTTCAAAATGGTCTAAACTTCCTATTCAAGGTCACCCACGATCAAGATATTCTCAAAATGAATTTACTTACCAACCAAAACGCTCCTAGAAACACCAGAAATAGCGAGGATATTATAAAGATTCCCAAATTCACAAAGTCCCAACGATCAAATTTCTACACCATAAGATATGCGACTATCTGGAATTCTCTTCCAGGTTATATCCGGAAAAGTCGAACCCTAATCGAATTTAAAATAAAAACTAAGAAATTCCTTTCAAATAACAATACACATTTATTTTTGAATAAGATAGGACATTTTTCAAGTCAATTCTTTGATATTGAATTTGGTCCAAAAGGGCTCTGATGATGCCAGCCGATTGAAAAATACCGGAACATAGCACTAAAAATAATCAAATTTATAAAAGATAGCATCATTGATAAACATAGAACAGATAATGATATTCCTCTATTTTCCTCCCTTTCTCGTTTTCATCAGCTATTTTCAGTTCAGTTCAGTTCAGTTTATTGAGGGAAATAGGCGTAAGCCTTTGAGTACCCTATTTGCAACGTAAAAAATGTGTGGTGTACAGATAGATGTTCTGGGCTGAAATAGTTCGAACACGCCCATAATGGTGGGA
>CACRXP010000668.1:148996-165963 GCA_902702965.1 Spirometra erinaceieuropaei
CAGCACTTCAAGCAGGCTGTTTCCTGCCATTTGGACCTTTGATTGACGAGGGGCATCTTATATAGTTCGAAGCACTTTTCTATCGCGCTACTGCGTTCTACCCCGTTTTACCTACACTCTTATTTTTTCTCTTCAGAGGATTCGACCGTCCGTTCTCGTTTGACCGACTGCCTGGAAACCATACTCAAAAAAGTACAGGAACCACCGAAGTCCAAGAAGGTACAGCACCCCAACGCTAAGAACGCCGTCCTCTTCGAGGCTATCAACTTGATCATACACATGGACTGTGATCCCAAACTGCTTGTGCGTGCGTGCAATCAGCTCGGACAGTTCTTGCAGCACAAGGAGACCAATTTGCGCTATCTGGCGTTGGAGTCCCTCTGCCTGCTTGCGACCAGCGAGTTCAGTCACGAGGCCGTAAAGAAACATCAGGAGACGATCGTAAACGCGCTCAAAGTAAGTCTTCCTGTCGGACGTTCTATACGAAGCGCCAACCATGAATTTGTTTTACAATTCTTCTTCATGCCTTCATTACGCTCCATCCTGTGCCAAATCCTAGCCTGCATTGCATTCGTTGACCTTACATCTCTCTTAATTTTCATGCCTTTTCTTGACGCTCGACGTTGAGCCAACATATGCGTTGTTGTTATGGCTTTCTGACAACTCACACTTGTGTGACATCCATCCGCGCTCGAGGTCCGCCCTGTATTGACTGAGCTGCCAGCATGCTTGTTAATTACGAGGTGAACTCAACATGACCGACCGGCCGGTCGGCTTAACTGAATTTCGTTGTTTGTTAGTAATATGAGAGGGAGGAGTAAGCGTGAACGATCAAAACACTTTTTATCGTAGTGATTCTGGCGAGTGCTTGAGCTTTCACGGCTTCCTAAGTCGTGCTCTTGGGGGTCGCTTGCTGGCGTTATAATTTGGTTCTCGCCATTAGATCAAGTTGCACTGAAGTCTTAATATGGCCTTATCACAAGTCTCTCTCGTGAGAACGGTGCCCGCTTCGTTTGGAGCGAGCGACCAGCGCGTGTGTGGTACGCATAGACGGGTCCAGCCACTACATTCACTTCGGTTTCCGATCCTGTTGACTATGTCTTACGATTGGATTATGATGAGTATGGAAAAACGAGGTAGACGTTACGAACACCCCCTGGCTTTATGTCGAATCACGCTTCTCAGGTTCGACTGAAAAATTAGCACGCGTCTTCTGTCTACCTTCAGATCGTGAATAAAAGTTATGCGCTGTTCTCGAACTTCAACCTACTGTAACACACGCTATCGGGTTAGTCGCGCCGCCTCAAATGCAATGTTTACCTTGGTCGATAAAGTTTGTCAGACCTCTTGTTCTCCCATTTGTCCCGTAGAAGTTACATTTGTTCTATTTCGGCCAATGTGCAAATCTGGAGCTTGCATGTTCTTAATTCAACTTTTTGTCCACTTGTCGCTTTTTAAGTTGATCAGGTGTCGTTTTTGCCGCACAGTCATGTAGGCTTGTTTTACAGCCCGCAAATTATACCAATGCCTCCTTGGACGCCTTTATTGGTGGTGGTGAACCATTTCGCCTACGGGCATACCTTTCGCACATTGACCAGTGTATATGCATGGAAGCCGCGAAGCTCTTTAAAGGGCATATGGTTTCGTCTTTGCTTTGCTTGAGCACTGCTGGCAAGCATAACATTTCATGGAGGTCCTCTGCTTCGCTTGCAAAAGATATACTGTGTCCACTTTACGCGAAACCACACCGATCGTTGTCAGTATTGCACGCTAATCCACGCCAACTTTGCGACACTTCCTGACCTTTGTCAAGCTTGGCACGGCTGTACCAAGGGCAACTCGTTTTGTTTACCTCCTGGCCGATGTTTATGCTTCCATTTATTGAGTGGTCTCTGGTTTCAAAGCCTTCTGCCCCCTCCCTCTCATATGCGTTGTGTGCGTACTAGCTCCGACGTCACCGGAGCCAATCGCAAACTGGTGAAGCCACCGGCGTATCCGTCGTCTTTTTCGTACTACAGAGGAGCAGGGACAACGCAGTGCTGCTGAAGTTTACGCCGTCAGTTCTATTATCACACTACTCTTTGGTCAATACGCAACAGATAAAGCTACTGTTGTACTGTTTCCTACGTGATGGGGATACTATTGGTGCCAGAGGTTTCACAGAGACGGCTTAATGGTCCAGAGTGACTGATCCTAGCATTTATTTTGTATGTCGCGCCTTGTCGTCAGACCTCAAACGGAGCCGTCGGAGTAAAGACCTGTGGTTGGTGTGAGAGGCCGGTACGTGCGTGACAGTGTCTTCGTTGCATTATTCGACCCTGATGCGTGATCTAAAGTGGTGTTTTTGTTTCGGCAGCGTCTGATTTCATGGTTACTTGCACTTTATGACAACTGGGAAGATTCTTCTTGCCATCTGTACCTTCTCTGATAGCTTGTTCGCTTATTGACTTGCATCTTTCTTCCTGAACACCTTCACATCCACCGTAATAACGTTAACAACAATAGCGTTGAGTCGCCATAACAGCGAATAGATCGCATCGTCCATCTTAGCCCTGCGTCCTCTGGAGCTACGACATCAGGTACAGTTGGCAGAGCATGTGATGCACCGGCTGTGAAACCTTGTTGCACAGGGATTTATTCATCTTGGAACCATCTGCTGCCGGCACGTCCACCCATATTGTTTTAACTGTAGTTCTACGATTATCGAAGAATCAGATTGGACCGTGGCCCACTGGACGGCGGTTTCGTGGACCCGTTGGACTGAGGAATGTTTTCTAGCAACATCCATGCCGACCCTTCCGCTATATCGGCATAGGCTGTAGAATGGTGCCTTTTGGTGGGTGACGCTTCATGTGCCGGTGAACAATATTCACGACGTCGTAATGCCGTCATGACTTACGACCTTTTTAAGGGTTACCAACTTCAACAGCTGCTCCTGAAGTTATTGTCGGTGGATATTTCATGATGACTTATTCGTCAAATCTGGGGGCTTGCCAATTTCACAGATATATATTGTTAAAGATCACTCCGCAATCCCCCCACTCGTGGACACGCCGGACAGACAGCTGTTCGGATTTTTTGGAAGATAAGAGGCACTCCTTTTCCCCTTTGACCTTTCCTAATTCACCTTCTATTTTCCCAACCACCCCTATAGAATGAACGCGACGTTTCGGTGCGTCAGCGCGCTGCGGACCTACTTTATGCAATGTGCGATCGTACAAACGCACAGGCTATCGTCGGAGAGATGCTCTCTTACCTAGAAACAGCGGACTATTCTATTCGGGAGGAGATGGTTCTCAAGGTTGCCATCCTCGCGGAGAAGTACGCCACCGACTACTCATGGTACGTGGACACCATCCTCATGCTTATCCGTGTGGCCGGCGATTATGTCAGCGACGAGGTCTGGCACCGGGTTGTGCAGATTGTTGTAAATCGAGAGGACGTCCAAGGTTATGCAGCCAAGACTGTGTTTGAGGTGGGTCCTCGAGTCCTCTCCCGGTCTCCCTCCCTTCTCCCTAGTGTCATCTTTGGTTCTCTGATACTGTGTACTTTAATTTTAGGCCCTGATGGCCCCTGCCTGTCATGAAAACATGGTAAAGGTTGGCGGCTACATCCTCGGTGAATTCGGGAACTTGATTGCCGGCGATGCCCGTTCATCGTAAGTCCTGTTTACCTTCCCCCACCGTGGCATCACTTGCTTATCAACTGAGGGCGGACAACATACTTGACCAAGTCGCCTTCTTGCGCCTACGAGTTGTGCCATGCTTGTACTTGTTTCGCTTGGCATCCCAGAATCCATGAAATAACTTGCGAGTGCCCATGGGGATTCTCGGGGGTTTGGTACTGGTAGGCCCCCGGTCTCACCGGCCAATGGATAGGATCCTTATCGTGACGCAACGTTCGGTGGAGAAGCCATAATTGGTGATGGGCCACATTCGCCATGTCATGATCCCGTTCTGGTTTGTAACCTTTTCTTGGTGACTGGTTTGTCAGTCAGGTATTCAGTCGTGCCTGACGGTACTACCGCAACCAACCTCTCGCGAAAGATCGTTCCGTTATCTGCTGAGTAGCCCCAATTCAGACTAATCGGACTCCATCCTTTTGGGGCATATGTCGGCTTCCGAGCTTGTTACACTTTGATATTTTATTGTCATCTGGAGAGTGGCCAAAGATCTCTGACATGCCCCTTTTTAAATGTCATTGAGCTCCCATGGCTGTTTTATCCCGCGTACCATTCACCACATACTCGTTTTTGCCAGTAGCCAGATGGCCGCTCGCTTCTAGCCGGGCGTTCGTGCTTGTCGCCAAGGCCTCTCGGTGGTTATTTTTTTTCCACTTACATGGAGAGGGGATTTTAAGCGTACATCTTGCACAGGTCTTCTACTCATGTGCTTGTTTAGTTGGACCTTTTTTTATGCCTAAAATTTTCGCACTTTTGTACTCGACCATGAGATGGTTTGTCCAGTTTAACGCCTATGTCAAGCTTTATATGGCTCATTTCATTCTACACACTGAACATGACTCATTTAACGCTCAGGATGTTTGATGACTAAAGAATGGCGTATGTCGGTTATACATAACCAAGTGGGTTATCTCATCTCCCAAGGATAGGATGATAGACCCCACTTAACTTTTGGTGGACTGTGTATCACGACAACAGAGATAGGCGCGTTAATTCAAATATAACCAAAAAGCACATTTCAAATAACTGGGTTTGAGCAATGGTTTGAGGTCATGGGAAGTAACCGTTGTGGGCAGTGTAATGTCTGCAACGGCCTACAAATGGATTCCACGATACACAGCCCATCGACAGTTAAGTGGGGCCCTTTACCTTACTTTTACCCGGTCACACAGGCGGTTTCGGTTACTCAGGCATGTCAAACTTGGGAGCCTTCCAACTGTACTTCGATCTCGTAGAGGTGGACCCCCGCCCTTATTGGTATTCAAAACTGATATCGGTCACCATATGAAACAGCGAACACCAGAGTAATGAGTATGCAAGCAGACAGTACGTTTTTCTGTCTAGGTTTATCTGCTATGATCTTCCTACCGTTATCGTCCGCAGTCACTGGTCCTTATATTGATGGCATTGTCCTGAATTTCTTATGGTGTCTTCTGACGCAAAACATGGGCACTCAGGTCTGTGTATTGGTAAACAGCTTTACTAGGTCAATTATTTTCGTCCCCAGAGGCCACTAATTCTGGCTTCTCGTTCTTTTTGGCAGTACTTATAGTGCGGCATACCCCCCCCCCCTCCATTCGCACTGGGCATCCACGCTTTTTCTGCTGCTCGTTTGATAGACCGGCCTAATGTCGGCTACTCATGTCTGTTTGCCGAAAACGACGATGTTGACAACGCGTAGGTCCGCAAGTACCGCGTTTTTGACTTCCGACACTGCCTTGCTTTTACAATGTAGAGCCACTAAGACTATGTTGCTAAACCATCGACTCCAGATAGCCATAGTCCTAGTTTTGTCTCTAGCTCAAGGTCCGTGATCTTCACAGTGTCAACATTTGATCGTGATCTTCTCATATGTGCACTTCAAGCAGTCAAATAGTACTTGAGGTTGTGGTCACAATGGCCATTAATGTCAGGAAATCAGTACTCCCAGTCACTGAATCCCTGATTTGTGGAATGCGGGAAACCAGGAGTTAATGTAAGCCCGACAGTCGCACTGGGCTATTCCCACAAACGTATCTCCCACTTATTAGCTTTGTACACCTGTGAACTGGCCGGGTCCTGAAATTGTTGATCTACGTGTTTTAGAATCGCCTTCTGGTCAGTGGACTTGCGCGTTGACGTCTGGCATCCGACTTTACTGTTCATCTTGCCATTTTTTAGTCCACGGATTCAGTTTCAACTTCTTCACAGTAAATATCACCTCTGCACACCGACAACGCGGCAATTGCTTTTGTCCACCTACGTGAAAATGATCAACCTCTTTCCCGAACTCAAGGAAACTATTGTGGAAGTACTAGGGCAGGATAGCAATTACCGCAGCTCAGATGTCGAGATTCAGCAGCGCTCTGTGGAGTACCTCGCCCTCTCCCGAGTTGCAACCCAGGATGTCTTGGTATGCCCTTCTGACCACTGCTTCTCTAGTCACTAATTGTATTGCCTTTAAGTAGGCAACTTGTACTTTTAACCCGGCAATGCCCTCGTTGTTCGCATTGCGTCTGCACTAGATAACCAGACCTGGAAATGCAATTATTTAACACATTCCGCCAAAACCCGCTTGTGATTTTGCTCCAAAACCTTTCATATGGGTGTTTGCGGTGCCCCAGGTAGGGGGCTTACGGCCCATTGAATTGGCATTTGTCCGAGCCATTTGGCGGCCAACTCCGCGAAACTGTGCCCTGCGTACCAGCCATACTCCGACAACTGCTTCGACGAGATGGCTAGGGCAGACAAGGGTATCCTGCGTGTCTCCTGATCCAATGAATGTGTATCTACTTCTATGTGCTTTGGCCGTATGCGCATGCACGAGAACGGGATCCGGCGCAGTGTAACCCTGGCCAACTGATCCCACATCATAAAATGCCACCACCACCACCACCATCATCATCACTGAGGCCCCCCTCATCGCCACCTCTCCCTCTGTAACATAATGTCACACTCCCGGTTTTCCCTCGTCGGACACAGAGGCCATCCATCATCAGTGTAGACGCAGTACCAACTATCTGGTTTGTCGCCTGCGAATCTGCCACAATGCGGCCGTAGAACCAGTCTGTGGATCTGCAATAACTGCTAAGCACACCATCTTTGCCCCATTCACCCACCGCAGGGGCGAATTGGCCATACTCGCACACACGATGATGATCAGTGATGCAGCACAGTCCCAGCTCCCTTATATCACCTAATTCGGCACACACAGAGAAATATAGCAAAATGGGGCGTTGGCCCTTCGTTAGCCCGCATACGCACGTCAAATGTCAGCAAAGCATTAAACACGGTTCGGTCAAAAACTTTGCGGTACAATTTGCCAGTGAAACTATGACGGGAGAAATGGCATGCGTGCATGTCTGGATCACGCTTCTGTGTTTAATGATTGAAGCCATATCGGCCGGTGTGTCTAGTCTTACTGTCAGTTGAATAGGAGGCTCGATTAGGCCACCGGTGCATGGTTGTTTGTACATCCACACTGCCTGAAATGCGTAGGCCACTAATATTCGAATACAAATGCCTCATATCCAAGATTGGACGTAGGAGTAGCCCGTGTTTATGAATTTTTTGGAATGCCGTACATTCTGAGTATTGTCGTGTCCACAGGTCTCATATTTTTGTCAGACAGCTGACTTTTGTAGAGAACCTTGACAACCGTCGTCAGCAGACCTTCGACGGCCTCGGTGCGGTCCATGTCTCTGCCAGATTTCGAGAAAATCCGAAAAAATTTCCTCCAGTTTCGCCACGTTATCCTTTCTATCCATTAATACAACTCCCGGCCTGGCTAACAATATTTTCGTTTTTGCAAAATTCCCTAAAGCTATCAGGATGGACCCTTGTCAGGGGACCTTTGCTTCTTGGAGGCTTCCTTAATTACTGTTGACAACAGCTGACCAGTCTACTTAAGATAATCAGCTTCTACAGGTCCGCTAGGTTTTAGATCGGTGGTCTGACTAAATAGACTCCCGAGTTGGATTTCTAACTCTACCAGCTTCGACATCCGCCGTACTTTCTCATCTATTTTCGGCACGGCTCTATCAATGTCAGGGCGAGCGTTTGACTCACATTGCACCTTCTCGTAATAATTACACCGTCCGTCTTTTTACCGTCATTTTCGGCAGGCAACTGTGCTTGAAGAAATGCCTCCCTTCCCTGAACGCGACTCCAGCATCCTTGCGAAGTTGAAGGCCAAGAAACCTGCAACGGAATCAATATCGGGACCTAAGACGGAACGAAGTGCTCAAAAGTCGCCTAACACAACAGCTGACGCGAAAGCCGGTGCCAGTGCTGTACGTTGCCACTCCCTTTGTTCTCCATTAATCGCTGATAAAGTATGCCTTCCCCAAAGGTATCCTCTTGACAAACAAAATGAAAGGCCTTGCATTACAAATGTTCATCCTGTTGCTTTGGATTTGTTGGATTTGTTTTCCCACCGATGGGGTTTCCTTTTATACCATTTTGATTTTGGCGAAAGGAAAGAGGAAATCAAATCGCAGCCAGGTTAGTTTAGTTTGCAAACCTTCCCTAAGTACGCCGGACGGTTTTCCCCTGAGATCTCATTTTTCCACTCACTTTGTTCCACGAGACTCATCGGCAGTCTTGCACAGCCCTCCTTTTTGTTCGTTTAATTTATCCCGTGAACTCATTTGTTCTCCCGATAGTCTGTCTCGATTGTGGGTGTTATATCCCCATGTCAGGCTTTTGTTTGCCGACGTTGACTGTTTTTTTTTCAAAATTCGGTACTAGCTCATGACAGTGGCACTAACTTTGAGCTTTAATTCAACTATTAATAGCTTGCTACTGCATACCGGCGCGAACTACTGTCTGAGAACTCATCAGTTATTTGGGAGCCCTTATGTTTGCACAAAGTAAAGCTTTTTCGCTGTGCTTCTACAAAGCCTTTTCGTCAGTTCCCCTTTTGTGAGCCCCGAGGGACAGCTGAAAGTGCAGTTTTATTTAGTCAGTCGACATCTTCGATCTTAAGGGGCAAAAACCGACTAACGTCCACTTCCTGTCGTTTATTTCACCCAGTCCTCCCCCAGTCTTAAATCAACCAGTGGGTGGAGAGGAGGAAGGGGGTGGGGAGCGAGCAGTTAGTTAACCTTTACTTCTCTACCACTCCCGTTCTCAATCTCTCTTCATGTCCTCATCATGAGCTCGCGCGACCTCGAGTATCGTGTTCTAGTCATCCTCGCATCCCTCGCCTTTAAGACAGACAGGGCTGACCGTCTTTTAAAGTCCTTTTATTGGGTAGGCTACGGTAAGTGCGCTAACTCATGAAATGTTAACCGAAATTCTGAAATGTGTTTTCGCTGCGAAAAGATTACTTAAGTAGGGTTGTAAAATTAATCATCATGCAGCGCGATTCAATAATAATTCAGCTACCTCAGGATGCCGGTTTTCGAACAAACTTCTTTCCGGCCGCATGCAGAAACCATACTGTAAAAAATGACTACTTAAGTAGCAAAAGTCTTCTTATTGATTTATGACGCCCTCAAAAAATCAAATATATTTTATGGAAAATATGCATAAATATTCATTATTTTACTCATTTGGTAGAAAATTACGTCTTCTTCCAATTTTGTACTCGAAGAAAGGGTATAATTCAGTTTTCAAAAACTGTTCCAATTCCCGAATAATTTTAAACACAACCGGCCGTTACACATGCATTAAGGGTTCCCAAACTACTAGCCGTATATTTTCCGCGAGTGTGGTTTCTGCATGCGGCTGAAAGGAAGTTTGTTCGGAAGCCGGCCACCCGAGGTAACTGAACTATTATAGGATCATGCTGCATGATGATTAATTTTGCAACCCTACTTAATTGGTATTTTCGAGACGAAAGCGCATTTCAGAATTTCGGTTAACATTTTATGAGTTAGCGCACTTACTGTAGCCCATAAACAGCCCATCGCGTCTAGTATTTTCCAGCTTGTATATGTCAGTATAACGATCCGAAGAAAGGGACCCCCGGGAGCTCCGGAGTTGGAGCATCAATTTTTAACCCCCTACTGTGTTTCTGGGCAATTTTCTTAGTTAACTGCAAACTTACTGTTCCTCGTAACCGTGTGTTTTTTGTTTATGAGTGTAGACGAAGGATACTTCCAATGCTGGCAACCTTGCCATCGAGGGAGACCTCCTCGGCCTTGGTATCCCCGCCCCGACGACACCTGCGGTGTCATCGTCAAGTGTTGCGGCCGCAGGTAGCGGCGCTCCCGCCCCAGTCAACGCATCGGATTCCAATTTACTCATTGACATCCTCGGCAACGGCATTATGGAGACATCCTCCGCCGCTACCACTGCCCCTATTAATCCCTCAACGACTACCCTTGATTCAAACACAATCATGTAGGTTCGCGTCTAGGAGGACTTCTCATGTCTTTCTGCTTTTCGCTTGATCATCTTACCAACAGGTATGCCTCTTTTGGGCCTGTGTTTGAATGGACGAAATTTCGACCCTAAAGATGGAGAACACGCGGTCACCGGAAGGAATTTGTATTTGCCAGAACGCATTGCCACCGAGTTTATCGTGGGTGTTGCCCATCGTGCGGCAACTGCCATGCTTACTATAGTCTTGCAGGTGAAGGACCGACATAACGCGGGTGAGCAATCGGGTGTGGTTCGCCAGATCCCATGCAACGACTGCCCTTGCTATTACACGGACCAGACAGCGGGACAACCTTCCTTACGACTACACGAGCACAATAAACACAGTGAAATGCCCCTTGCTAACGCTGTGCTCACACGGCCCAGTTCCCATCCACGGACACATGCTCACCATACTGTGGGTTAGACGGTGTGCATTCAGCCCAGCTACACACAAGAACAGCTACCCCCCTGACCTTGTCAGACTACAAAGCTGTTCAGTTGTTATCTAGGAAGAAGTACCGACAATGTTAAGGGAGACTGAAATGACCGCTTTTGGCTTATGGGTCACCGTCATATAGCCTTACCCAACCCTACGTTTGCCGGACCTGGGATTCGAACTCCGGTTCTCTGCTCATTTTTTGTAGCGTAGTCCTGTACTCTATCATTGAGACATAGACCCGTTGTGCTCTCGGTCGCGGTCGGAAATATTCGCGATCGTAGTAGGTAAGTTCACCGATCAGGCTGTTTTGGTACTTTCATAGTCTCTGAAGCTGTATTTCTGTACGAGTCCGAAAGCGCGCACTAATACAGCCCCCTTTGCGATGATCGCATGTCCTTATTTTCAACACGTACCCATGGTTTGAATTCTCGTCTCTATTCGTGGAAACTTCTACTCTTGCATGCCGGTTTGGTGTTGAAGCCCAAATGTGATAAAATGGACTCCATTTCCAACTGTTACTGTTGCTGCGGTCATCCCACCTGCCTATGATCCGTATGGTTGCGATCATGTATGGACCATCGGACCTCCATACTCCTCCGTCTCAACGCACGAAGATCTGCAGTAGCTGATCTGGTGGACGTTGCTGCCAATTTCTACAGCCAAGATCGAATAAGAGGATTGCTGGAACCTTTATATCATCCATATAGAGTCAGATTTTGTGCGGACCTCCAATCTAGGCGATAGCTATAACGTTGACTTTAGGACGGCATCACTCATTTCTTTCGGAGGGCGCCCTAGTTTGCGCTTAAACCACCTTGGCCTCTTTGAGTGGTCTGATATGTCTTCGGAAAGTTCTCGCATCCGATGCTAGCAGTCTCCCTCTCCGGGTAGTCTGTGTATTGCAGTCGGAGGATGGGTAATGACGGTCGAAAATCTCTTATTTTCGCCCATCTACCCAAAACCTGCATTCAAAACCATTTCCGCAAAAGCTCAGTCAGACCTTTTAAGGCCCGCAAAAAGCCCTTCACATCAGCGTAGGTTCAAATGACGGTGACGTCCATACTACTCTCTGTTGAGCCATAGCTTGACCCTGAGCTGTTTAGACTTGTCCGCTTCTAGTGAACGGTTGTTAATCACTCGGTGGATCTTCTACTTGTCTGAGATGCAGCTCGAATAATACTTCAGTCACCTTGTCCACGCGTTGGGCTTTTCTAGAAGACTGCAACTAATTACTTGCGTTCCCCGGCCTTGTCATTGTTCCTCTCGCCTGGCACTAAAATGTTTACCGCATAGTATTTCCCTCTAACCGTTGCATTGTCTTGTGCCACGACTTCTTAACATTTTTTTTCTGTTTCACCTTCACCCCCTTCAGGCTTATCGCAAAATCTCAGGGAGTACTCTTTGAGAACGCCCTCGTCCAGCTGGGCTTCCGGTGTGAGTACCGCAACAACCTGGGTCGACTACAACTTTTCTATGGTAATAAGAGCACCGCGCCGTTCACTTCAGTAGTGCCCAACATTCGATACGCAGAGATCTCACCCACTACGGGTTTCAGTCCCCTGAATCTCGATCTGCGCCCGACTTTGGCTACCCTAGATCCGGGCACCCAGATGCAACAGCTTCTAAACGTGGAATGTCTGACTGATTTCAGGCAACCTCCAGTGCTCTCTGTGTCCTTCTCGTATGTGCTATTTTTAACTTTTCTCCTAAAAATTTTCCCCTGCAATCATGCACGTAATGCTTTTGGTAGATTTGTAGCGCTACAGGGCGAGGACGTTAACGACTTTACCTACGTACACTGACATATCAGCTTTCTACTTCATGCTTTATTGACATTTTAGAGTTGGTCATCGATGAGGCTCTGGTCCGCCGCCGTCCTTGGCTTTTAACTTTTTACTCATTTATGAAGCGATCTAACTCATTCTGACTTTCCTCGAACGAAATGACGCGAATTTGGGTCATGTTTATCGGGCATGGGGTTTTTCTACAAAACTGTCTCGCGTAGTCGGCCTATTTTCTATTCTCGAATTATTCGTCATACACCCTCTAGGGTCTTTTAACGGACTCATAATATTGAGTTGTCCGCCAAGTGTCTGTAGCCGCCTTTCATCCCTCAGAAGATCCTTTGCTCAAAACAGTTCTCAAGCTAGCTATTTATAAACCAACTCTGTACTTTATTCAGTGGCCATTCTGCACTCGCGAATCATTCGTTGTAGTCTTTATACCGCAGAATGGCGAATATTATTTAAGTGGACTGGCAATACTGATTATTGTGGGACATACTCGCAATGAAATCCTTACCTGACTTTCGGTTGAGCGTCTTTTTATCTGCCCGTCTCAGTTAAATAAGCATGACCAACATTCCCCAAAAATGGCGCACACTTACCGTCTATGTATTTATTCTTAAGACGGTAGGTCATCGTAAAATCTTGTGTTTCAATGTATAGAATATCTTAGCATTAGAAAAAAATAACGAGTATTCTGTGATTACCTGAAAACATTTTCGTGGTTAGGAATTTTCGAAAACTGACATTTTCTCCTCCAGGAAGTAAATTTCTTTACACGTGTTCT
The DNA here is from genome assembly GCA_902702965.1 of Spirometra erinaceieuropaei. Taxonomy (NCBI): domain Eukaryota; kingdom Metazoa; phylum Platyhelminthes; class Cestoda; order Diphyllobothriidea; family Diphyllobothriidae; genus Spirometra; species Spirometra erinaceieuropaei. Next base: position 162,037 of record CACRXP010000668.1, read on the forward strand.
AGGAAACATTATGGAATTATAATAGGCACCGAGAACTAACGATGAATATGCATACCATTAAGACCCCTGTCAGTGACTTCGGGGTTCCACTGCGACCACTAATCGAACGTAATTGCAATTTTTTACAGAACACGATTTCTACGTGTTTTGGCAATCAAAAGTATTTCCCTCTGACTGGTTGAAGGGCGGGATTTGAGAACTACAAATATTGCCTCTGCACTCTTTCTAGTGTTTTTCGAGGCTTGTTTGTCCGTATGATTTTTCAGCCCAGCCGTCTTTGAATTACGCAGACCCCACTCTTTACTGATTTCCTTGGTAAAATATTCGTCACTTGTCGTCCGGTCAGATCTGGTTGCGTTTGATGTCTTATCACTTTTGCGTGTCATACGTTGTGTGGCGGCCATCCTCCACGTTCGTCGCGTAGGACGAGAACCCGGCTTGAATGCCTCGCGAGTCTGCCTCATCACAGCCCAGGCCACCACTCGGATCTTGAGGCAATGGTAGTCCTCTTTGTTTGTGATGGACGAACTATTTTCGTCTCTAACCTGAAATCGGCGATGTTTAACCTCCTAGAATCTTCCAATGACGCACATCTCCTCATAGATAGGTGGTATGTGCTCTCATTTTCAAGTAGATATTCATCGCTTCCTCACGGCTGCACCAAATAATACCTATTGTCGTGTGTGCTGTAGCGTAGCCTAACCCGCTAAAGCATGTTTTGCATTATCACTGTTTTTAAAATGCTTTTGGTATTATTAACCCTCGTCAACTGGCTGCTCAATTTCCGAAATCCTTTGCCTTGAACGGAGCCTCAGCATAGGTCAGCACAATTTTCTGCGAGAGAAGTGGCTGACGTCAGAATCTTGGCGAGCAGGGAGTAAAGGTGATTTAGGTGCATAAAACACATCCAACCCAAATCGCGTTATATAAGTACTGTAGACTCCGATTAATCGGGCTGCTGATTAACTCGGGTAGTCGGCGAGAACCATCGTTCGATGTGCATGAATCATCGATTTCCTCTGGTCCAAAAGCAGGGAGACAAGACTGGGGGGGAATAATCTACGTTTTGGGCTCACAGGGAGACTGCCAACCGGCCAGAAGCTCAGTCAAGTGGCCCACATAGACTTCCAGTCTGCGTAACGTCGCCAAGCGAGCGCTCCTTCGCGATGCTGCTGCTGCTGCTGACTGAGGGCTGCCCGCCGCCGGTGAGGTGGGCAAAAGCAGTAACTTCGGCGCCTATCGGCATTTTGGTGTTCGCCAATTTGTCCAGGCTAACGTCGGTTGGTCTGATCGTGTATCAACGGCACCCACTCTCAGCTAACCACGACGCCAAAGCACACAGTTACTCCATTAGACTAGATGAGATATAAGTAACTCAGCACTAAGCATCGTTGACTGGCCGAGAGATCCAACGCCACAAAGTCTGCAATCGTGCGTGTTTTACGACGGCAAAAAGACTGCGAAAGAGATAGGTCTTGTTCGAAGGCTCCCAGGGAGCATCTTCAAAGTGGAAACATCAAGAGGAAGACCAAGACGTTAGGGAAAACCTATAGTCAAGTTTTCTCCATAGTAAGTCCGGTTAATTAGAACATCTGATTAATCTATCCAAAATGTTTTGCCTATAATAGACAGATTAACGACCGCGAAGAGATCCATGCTCCTTTGCATGTCCACTTTCAAGTTGGCGTTGAGGGCGCAGTCATCAGCGAACAGAAGTTCATGGATGGCGATTGTGGGTACACGCGACTGGAAGTGCATCCACCGGTGGTTGAGGAGGTGGCCGTCCGTCCTGTAGGTAACATGGATCCCGGGGCTTCCGTCACGGTAGGCGTGCATCAGCATAGCAGAGAACATGAGACTGAAGAGGGTAGGCGCGAGGACGCAGCTCTGCTTCACTTCTCTGCTCCCTGCGAATGCCTCAGAGACAGCTCCATTTTCTGTGTCTCGCGCCCTAATGCCATCGTGGAGCTGACGCACCATTTGAATGAATTTCTCGGAACAGCCGAATGTCTTCATGATTCTCCACATTCCTCTCGATTCATCGTGTCAAAGGCTTTCGTCAGATACACGAAGGTTGGGTAGAGGTGGGTCCGCATCTCCTGACACTTCTCCTGCAGTTGGCGGGTGGTGGTCCCACGATGACGACGGAAGCCGCACTGGCTTTCCAGCAGGATACCTGGTCCCAGATGGTGATTCAGGCGGTAAAGGAGAATGCGGGTCATGATCTTCCCGACGATGTTCAGCAAGGAGATGCCTCGATGGTTGTCGCAGAGCTGGCGATTGCCTTTCCGCTTATAGAGATCAACGATTGCGGCGTCGTTGAACTCCTGCGGCACTTCTCCTTGACGCCACATCTCCTGAAAGAGCTCTGTCAGATGATCCATGAGTCGTGCGCCACCGTGCTTGCAGATCTTAACAGCAATCGCGTCCGATCCGGGCGCTTTCCCGTTGGAGAGCTGCTGTTACTACAACAGCGATCATCATCAGCAGCAGTGTCGATTCTATAATGGGTAACATTGCAAGCGCTGACTAACCGCTGGGGAATTCAGTCGATGGAGAGTTCGACACAGCTGCGAGACCTCGGCCTGCGCCGCCACTCTCGACTACCAGTCCCATCACTTCATAGTATTCCTTTTCGCTCTTTCACCTACTCACCATCCAGTTAGACTTCTCAATAGCAGTTAATGTTTCCTACCCACTAAATATACTTACAACAAACACCATTTCGTTCTCCTGCCGTCAATTCGAACTCATAGTTGGTGAAAATCTACTCAAGCGCCTCCGCGTCTCGCTTGACAGGATCCGTCAGAGACCTCCTCTTACCACCCAACTAATGTCAGTCTCATGAAGGCGAATGTCGTCAATTGCGGAGAACGAACCCATTGTAGGTAGTTACCGCTGTCTGGATGCCTTTGCATTTTGGAGCCTTGGAAGGAAAAAGTACTCCCTCTAACAAATACGTTATGTAACTCACTGTTCAAACAGTTCGATTTGCCATTCTTTGTCATAGTCTGAACTGAGTAGCGAAATGGAACGGACGTTTGACTGTTTTTCCCAGGTGGTTGACCTCGCTCTGATTATTTTTCCCATTTTCGCCGCCTTGCCTGCTTGTCGCCATCTGAAGGGTTTGGTAGCGCTGGTATCGACTTGTCGCCGTGGTTGCTCGTCATTTTGGAGGAGGGTGGTTGAGCTTGTGCTTGGCCGTTTGTGCCGATTATTCATTGGCTCCCTCTTCTGGCGATGTGTCTTTCAGGTCACCACTGGCCGACCTCCTTGTCATTCTTGTTAGACTTGTCCCGTCCATCCTGTGCTTGCTTCGGTGGCATTAGTGCATGGCTGGACGGAGATCGATGTTCTAGCTGATTCATTTGACCATGTCGACATTATAGACCGTTCAGTCATCCGGCTGCCTTCATTCACAATAATCCTTCCCCAGAAATCGAAACTATACCTAACTTCCACACTTTGTGTTTTGGGTTAAGAGTTTTGTTCTGAGTCACCTTACGGCCACCTGGTGTTCGTGCGATTAAATCTGCACTTTCCGTTCATTCTCCCCGACGTAATTTTAGCCACCGAATGACCACTCTGAGACTCAGGGCTCATCTGTTTAAACAAATTGTTAATTCCCATCACATTTTCGATTCGTGCTCTAACCTCTGCCTACTGTCCGTTGGCGACCAGTAGATTAGGCTGCCGTATTTGAAATGAACGTACTCTTTTTAACATACTTATTTTCACCTGTCCTGGACGTCGAACTGTTTTCGCCTTTAAGTAATTTATAAAATGTTACCTTCGTTGTACTAGCCTTTTCCTCCATGATCCAGCTCATGTAGCTGCGTAGTCAACATAACTGGCTGTTCTTATTGCCTCTAGACATCTCTCCGGGCCAGTTAACTTCTCTGTTCCCCTGCCAATCCTTCTGGTGAA
>CACRXP010000668.1:168387-200808 GCA_902702965.1 Spirometra erinaceieuropaei
TGCCCTGAACGTTAGTTAGCAATGCGGATAGGTGGACAGAGGTTGGGCGTTTGTGGAGTTGGTCTGGGTCAACGATACTGCGTGCCTACTTATTCGTCTTGAGCTCCTCTAAGGGACGGGCCTCGTTATTTCGGTGCCGCTGACGTGGTTGCGAAGGACACTGTATTCAGTGATCAATGGCTGTTGATGATCACCGTCTTGTCCGTATTGATAGTCAGCCCGAGGTGGGCGCAGCCGGAGGCGAAGAGAGTCATGCTCCGTTGCATGTTGTCTTTGGTCGTATTGTTGAGTGCGCGGTCACCGGCGAAGAGCAAGTCTCGGATAATAGCTGTAGAAAGACGTACCGGGGCCTGCATTCGCCGGTTGTTGAGAAGGTGCCCATCGGTCCTGTAGGCGATGTGGATCTGGGGGGGCGCTCGTCACGGTAGGCGTCTCTCAGCATGGCAGGAAAGGAGACGCTAAAGAAGATGGGCGTATGTACGCAGCCCTCCTTCATCCCACTGATCACAGCGAATGCCTAAGAGATTGTGCCGTTGTCTGTGACGCACGCCATCATCCCAACGTGGAGCTGACACACCATACCCGTGAATAGTTCATGACAGTCTAGCTTCTGCATTATTTCCACAGTCCTCCGCGATTCTCCGCGACGAAGGTCTTCGTCAGATCACAGAAGGCGGTGTAGAGGTGATTCCGCATCTACAGACGCTTTTTGGTCGTAAGCAAGCAGCAAAGATCATATTGGTGGTTACGCAGTGTCGCCAGACTCCACATTGGCTTTCCGACAGAAGTCCTTGCTCGAGATTTCCGTTGAGACGGCTGAAGAGGATGCAGGCGAAGATATTTTCGGCGATGCTGGGCAGTGAGATTCCTCCGTGGTTGTCACAGAGTTGGCGGTTCCCTCATTTTTTTTACAGATGGACGATTGTGACGGCCTTGAAATCCTAAGCAACTTAACCACAGCGTCACACCTCCGGAAAGAGAGTCATGTATTGTTCCATCGGTCGGCGTTTGCCGTGCTTGTAAAGTTCAGCTGGAACGACATCGAAGCCCGGCGCTTTCCCGCTGGACAGTTGTCGCACGGTGCGGATGGCTTCTTGGAGACAAGGCGGGAGATCACAATCAGCGTTGATCTCCACGTGAGACAGTCAGTCGATGTCGGCCTCAGAGATGGTGGAGGGGCGGTTGAGGTCACTTCTGAAGTGCTCGACCAACCGCTTCATATTTTGCTCCTTCTCATTGAATAGTGTAATTCCGTCGACTCAGATAAGAGGAGTATGTTCCGCTGGCTATGGGATCGTAAATCGCCTCGATCGCCACAAGGAATTTCTTCCATTCGTTGCGGTCCGCGTGCCCTTAGATCTCCTCGGCCTTGCAACCCCTCTGGGTGTCCTACATCTCCCGCGGCCGCTGTTGCTCGAGGCGGCGACTTCGGTAAAAGGTTGCTTTGTTTTCGCCGGTAGGACGGTTGACGTAGGCCTTGTGTAGCCCGTTCTTCTCGTCAAGTAGGTTGCTGGTGACGGCGCCGTTTGCGTCAAGCCAGTCCTGGTGTTGGTGACGGGCACGGCCGCGGACATCGAGGGCGATTGCCCGGACTGTGTCCTTCAGTTGGCACCATCGATTCTCCACGGAGCCAGTTCGTTACTGAAATAGAGATGGTGAGCAGGCACATTAAACAAATAAGTATTCAACTTGCCTGCTGGTTGCTTACCTTGAGATCTCCTGCGTGGCTGTAGGCGGATCTCTATCTTGCAGATGACGAGGCGATGGTTGGTCCATCCGTCCGCACCCATGATCGTGTTTGTCACCAGCACGTCTCGCTGGTCTCACCTCTGGACGAAGACATAGTCCGGTAGGTGGCAGTTTCGCAACAGAGGGTGCATCCCGGTCGCCGTCTCCCGCGTCGGAAGGCGGAAAAAGGTGTTGGTTAGGATGAGGCGGTGTTCTGCTTAGGTTTGCAGGAGGAGCAGGCCACTGTCATTAAAGCCGCTGAGGCCATGGGGACCGAGCACTCCTCTCCAGGCAGTATGGTCTGTGCCGATACGGACGTTGAAGTCCCCAAGGACAATCTACTCATCCGCCTTTGGCACAGTCGTCATGAGTGCTCGCATACCGTCGTAGAAGCTGTACTCTACTTTGCCAGAGTTGGTCACTGGAGGGCGTAGATACAGGCGTTGTTAGAAAATTTGGTTTCCCAAAAAAGGCAGACACAAAGTCATCGGTAGGTCGTTTATGTTTTGCGGTAAACAGGACTGTCGTCCAAGGATTTCGTTCCGGGTTGCAAAGGCGACTCCTACGTCTCGTGTCTTTGCCCTGTGACAACTGATCGAGATGAAGGTGTAGCTGTTACTGGCCTCCTCCAGTTGGCCTTCATCAGCGGTCTTACTTTAACAGCCACCATTGACTCGTCTCCTAGTCAGCGCTGTTCATCCACCATTACGACGTGCCTGTCCAGTCTCAGCTGAACTAACTTCAGAATGCTCGAGGTGCTGAGCAAGCAAGTTTTTTCAGCATTTTAGTTTTTGGGACTTTTGTCCTGGAAGCCGTCAGTCGTCTTCTCACTCCACTTGTATTTGCGGTTGCACACAGGCCGGAGGCAATCACCAGGTGCCAAGCCATGAGGCCAAAGGACCCGCTGCCATGGCAGGAAAAGTCTGGAGTCGTTTACCGGATCTGGTGCAGTTGCAGACAAAGCAACTACGTCGGAGAAACTGGGAGATTACTCCGTACGCGAATTGCCGAGCACGCAGCATCAGTGAGGCGGGGAGGCGCTAAGTCTCAGGTGGCGACTCATTCAACGGGACCCGGCAATATTCTTAAGTTTCAAGAGGCCGAAATCCTCGCAAGGGGTGACAAGCGCGGGAACCGAGTCATGGTTCTCAGACCCGCAGTCCATCAACAAGCGCAATGACCCCTCGGTACCGTATTCTGTGCTGAGATTTTCCCTGAGCAGGGAAATCAGTCACGTGAGGAGGGCGCGGGCGAGCAATTATCCCAGTGACAGTAAACCAATTTGCCGGGCAATTTTCACACCAGCATCCAACACGGATGACGAAATCATGGTCATTAACGATTTGGACACGGACGGACAAGCCACCATCGCATCAATTACGACCCCAGAGGCGATCATGAGAGCTGTTAGTTACAGTGCACATATGGTCCCACGGCAGCCACGTGCTATTAATACTGCACTCCTTGTGCCATCATTACCCTTGTATGCGACTGTCTCTGATGATGGGTTTGAGTGAGAATCCGAAACGTCAGGCCAATAAATTTCTTGTTCCAGTGATCGCATTTTTGTCTTCTGCACTGCTTTCTGAAACTCGCCTGTTCGTTTCTATCACCCCTCTGATATTTCTGCCGTATTTCGGGGAAGAATCACTGCTCAAGCTATTTATATGGGGCTTCAGAAGCACGAGGGCAAAAAGCTTGTCCAAAGCCGTGAGGGAGATACCACATACCAGACAGTAGTAGAGGTAGTGGTACCATTGTACATGCCCGATCGCAACCGACAAGACAACGAACCCGTGACCAAGTGGTTAGAGGCGTTGGATTTCTAATCAACATGTCGCAGCATCGAGCCCCGATTGTTCCACGCTTCGGAGTTGGGTATGGCTGGTTGACGACGGCTAATAAGCCAGAAATGGCCATTCCAGTCGTCTTCGTCTTTGTCGGTAATGCTAGGCCGGACAGTCTTCGTTTCGTTTGTAGAGTGGACGATGGTTGTGTCCTTGAAGAAGTGCAGTGGCCATATTTCCCTCCTCACATTACAGCGGGGTCAGCTCGATCAGAAGTTGCATGCCGCCTACTTTAAAGCCTTCTCCTCGGACTTAGTCAGCAGCCGTAGCCCTTCTGTCGAACGTTTGGTAAACTGACTTCATTATCATCCGCAGAATAGACGCGCCTGGGGCAGTCTTATTGACTGTCTCTAAGATCGTAGACAGGGGTCTGAAAGGGCCGCTGCTGGGTCGGTCGAGCGCTTCGTACGCGGACGCATGAACGTTAACTCTGGGACAATCATCGCAAGTTGCACGTGACACGTGCACGCTGTTGTGAAGAGCAGTCGATATCCCCATGGCAAGTAAATAACCGTTGAGGTAGTCTACCTGAGAGGTATTGACTGCCCTCAGGAGCGTTCGTGAGGAAGACCCAGGCAAATCCCGGCTGTTTCTTCGGAAAAACGTCGTGAGCTACAGCGGAATTCGGTAGCACCATGGGATAAATAAGCACCCTTATTTAGAAGTGTCACAACTTACAGGGATGGAAGGCGTTAAAAAAGGTATCCTAAGATGTTGGCAAAACACGCCAACTGAAATCTGGTCTTTGCTCGTGGACACAAAATCATCAGCCGGAACACAGAACAGCAAAACCGTTCCTACCAACATCCGTCTCCAGTCTGTCGGAGTATTCCAGCTTTCTCATTGACAGCCTGGAATGCACCCTCGCTTTTCGACAACAGCGGTCGACCTGAAAGAAGGGTAAATCTGGTCGCCTGACATAAGTGCACAGTCTTGGTGGTTGGCGACGACCGCCAACCGCAACTAAGTATTGAAGGTCACATCATAAATGTGCCTGGGGTTATTAAGGATCTGGGCGTATCATACTCCAAGAGTCTCAATCTCTCGGAGCACTGTGCCTTGATAGTCTCCAAAGCACGTAGAACGACCGGGTTTTTCCTCCGAAACTTTAAAACTAGGGATATTAGAATGCGACTTTACAACATGTACGTTAGACCTGGTCTGGAATACTGTTCGTTTTCATTAAGCCTCATGCGTGCTACTGAGCGAAAGAAAATAGAATCCGTTCAACACTTTTTTACCAAGAGAATTTTAACCCCGGAACACCGACACTTGTCTTACCAAGAACGTTGCCGGCTTACGGACCTTGATCCTTTATGGTTCCGCAGATTACAAAAGGGACTATTTTTGCTATTTTAACTCTTATATAATCACACACTTAACTCACTTACCTCTTTAAGACACTATGTCCACCTACGACGTAACAGCCCTGCCAGCACCAGCCCCGCCTAGCCCCGCCTGGCCCCCTCAATAATGGCGGGGCTAGAGGGGGCCATGAGGGGGCTAGGCGGGGCTGTGGAGGGGGCTGTGGCGGGGCATGCAACGCGATAGCCCCGCCTGGGCCCGCCAGCGAAAAAAAATGCGCAGGGGAGGCCACATCCCCGCCCACTTTTGGCACCGCTTTAAAATATCGTTCCGATTGTCAAATATACGAATTAATAACACACACAGATTGTAAACCGGTGGACAAATAAGAGTTTACGCAATGAGGGACTTAAACAAAACCTCAATATATTGTGCTCAACCGCAGCTACATGCAGTGGGCGTAAACGGATGCTTTCTCCATGATTTATAAGCCAATTTTGATAAATTAGCTCTTTTTAATTCCAAAGAAGGTACATTAAGTGGTGCTTTTGAAACATATCTTTCGATGCAAATACGCTTAAAAATGCTTCAATGCAGAGGGGGCTCTGGCCCCACCCAGCCCCTTCCAGCCCCGCCTATGAAGGGGCCATGTGCTGGCAGGGAGTCACCGTGTGGTCTTTTTATTTCTTCCTCTGGCACGTACTGTTAAATATCGTCGGTTCTTTTCTGTAAATGCAATTGCTATTTGGAATAAACTACCAATGCGTGTGAAAACTCTGCAAAATTATCCTTTATTTAAGAGAACTATTACTCGATTTTTGCATTCAGAAAAGCTTCCTCAAATTTTGGGTTCTGAATCCACTGATCGACTCTACCGTAACGATGGCGTTTGTGGTCTCTGAACACTATGGCCGGTCTCACCAGCTGTTCCTCAACGCCTCTTCTTTGACTATCCCCAACTTCATGACAGGAATTGCCGTCCGATAATCTCCGATACCGTGCAACTCCCCCCCCCCCTTCTTGACGGTCAAAAGTCTACCGCCAGCAGTTTTTTTCTCCCAAACCCTCCAAACTATAAAAACCACCATCAACTATATTTTTATTCCTTTTCCACAGGAGTTTTTTTCACTGCTGGTCAGATTTGTGTTTAACGGTTCCCTTGACAATGCCTGTAAACTGGCATTAAATAAAATTATTATTATTATTGTTATTATTATTATTACTAAATAGTTGTATACAAGACGAACATCGGGATCTCAGTGCCACGCGCTCCATCGAAGGAGGGCATATGGAGGAAGTTCGTAGTGGACAAGCCTCCCCCTGAAGTGGACGTCCGATAATGGGGCAGCGCGGTCTAGAAATACCCTTTGTCATCAACAACATCATGAGACAGACCCTCTGACTACCACAGTTGGCCAACAATTGTCTCATGACCCAGAGCCTGACTCTTCCCGACCAAAAATTTGCGGTCGTCGTCACTGCGTACGTTCCCTTCCAACTGACCAGTCTCGACGATGTGCCTTATAACTTCTACGAATATTCGCATGACAGTTTTACCGTCGTTTCCCACCATATCCACGATTTGCCCCATACCATCACAAGAGCAGGAACGATAACTTGCGCTCGAACTTAATTATAGTGATCGTTGATTTCTGCAGCATCTACTACACTCTCTCCTGGGCTCGGTGTCAATGAGAGAGAGGCAGAAATTCGATTTATTTTGAAGTGAAGGTTCGAAATTTTCAGCAAAAAGATCTCTAGTCACGGTGGACAGAATACAAGTTGACAAATCACTCAAGAGTCAGAAAGTATTACACAGAAAGGAACGACTATTATGGGGACAGATCGTGTCTTAGTTCTGTAGTTCTGTCTCTTCACACTTAAGATAGCGAGCCAGGAATGGCAATACTGAATGCTGATATGCCTATGTACGGCAAGATATACAGTGCGTGACTGATCTCATGAAATGTTAGCGAAATTCTGGAATGCGTTTTCGATTAGGAAGAATTACTTAAGTGGAGTTGCAATACTGATTAGCATGCGACATAATCCTATAGTATTTCGCACTCGCCAGGATGTCGGCTATTGGCTAAACTCCTCGTCGACCTCCTGCAGAAACCACTCTCGGCGAAAAGTGACTAGCTAAACAGCATGCATTTTTCGTATTGATTTTCGATGGTCTTATAAATTCAAATACATTTTATAGAAAACATGCACAAAAATATGCTTTCTTTTACTCGTTTGTTAGAAAATCACATTTTCTTCATATATTATGCCCGAAGAAAGTGTATATTTAGGTTTAAAAAAGTTTCTAATTATGAGGTTTTCAAGACTGTGCGATGTTTATGTATACAGGACCGCACATTTCCGTCTACCAATGCTCCTCATGAAATGTACAACACAGTCCAGATCCATTGCGAAATTTTATAAATTCTATATAGTACCTTCTTAAAGGCATAGAGGAATATGTGATTTTTCTTACGCGGGGAACATGCGCCTTGGAGACTGAAATCGCTAAACGCCAATGCAATGCCACACCAGGCTCAAAATTATTCGGGGATTGGGAAACTTTTTAAAACACAAATATACACTCCTATACTCCACGGTCAGCATCTACTACATCTTTTTCCAAAATGATGGCGCATCCAACACCACAAGCGAAGCACTTTCAGAACGGCGCATGGAATAATTTTCCTTCGGCTACACAAACCTCGAACTGACCAAAAACACGTAAAAGGCGGTGTATCCGTCGCCGACACCTGATGAATACAACAAGCCTAGGATCAAATTGGAAGGGCTTCGTCTCGAATCCCTCGTGCAACCATTTTCACGTCAGCTGCCTCCGTAGTATATTGAAAATGAGCTAACGGGAACGGATCCTCTAAAGCGACGTCCCAGAAATGACCGAAATACACCGTATCAACGTCCTGATGAGGTTAGAGAGGTCACGCCATGATAACAGAGAGCGACCAACTTAGCAAGCAAATATTATACGAAGTTATCGTTGCCGGGGGACTGTGCCTCATCCTGGCGACTGTGCCAAGGACGGATGAGTTGATTGTACTTGGGGACTTCAACGCCCGCATCGGCACAGCCCATACTGCCTGGGGAGTACTCATCTCCGACGATTAAAGTTTGTTTGCTTTTGAAATGTCAGGGCAATTCAACTGTGGTTCCTGAGATGCGATTGGCTAAACAACGACTTCGCGGGTCGTGCGTACCGCAACGTCTGTTTTGTAATCCTGGTATTATAGCTGCTATTTAACGGTTCATACATATTAAACCTATTGTTAAGACAGAGATAGACACCTATCTCGAAGAAAATAAAGAAAATCACCTCCAAAATCTAATCAAAACCCCCACAAAAACAGCCAGGTTGCATATCTAAATAATATCGTAATTTTCCCACAGGTAATCAGAAAACGCACACTAAAGTTACAAATAATTGCAGGAAAATAACTGACAAGCGGAATATTGTCTCCCTGGAAGCACCGCGATAACTGCACTGGATTTTTCTTTGAATTTGTTCTTTGGGTAGAGACCCGCAACCAGGCAGAGACTGTGATTTATGCACGGAAAAGCCCAGGCCCCATCCTAATATAGCGCAAAAGCAAAAAGAAACGCTCAAAAAAGAAAAAAATCTGCTGGGGGAAAATTTAAAGACCAGGTTTCCAAGCGAGCGTTGCGGGACGTGCAACCCGCGAATCCGTTTTTTACTCATTTCGTCCCGAGATCGTCTCTTCAGATTTTCTTCAGATGGACACCTTGACAGTCCAAGACGAAAATATACAAATAAATTGTGTTATCTTTCCCAAAGTTCTTATTTCTCCGAAGAGACGATCACGGAAACCGTACGTTTAATGGCCTGACGTTTCGGAAGCAGACAAGATTCCATCGTCGGATGTAGGTTCTATACTGCGCCTCACAGTATTTATGGGTGTTGAGCATGCCGGTGTGCTGTCATTTCCACCGCAATCCGCGCAGGAAGTATTACAGTGGGAGGACTTAATCGCTGTCATGCTGGCTTAGCTAAAGTGCACAAACCTGGTGCCCCACTTTGACCAATTGTATCTTTGCGCGGAACGCCCACGTTCAACCTGGCCGAATGGTTTGCCTCAAGACATTTTTCAGTTTTGAGAGAACGGCCTACGAGCAAATCAAAGGGACTTCAGTGGGTTCGCCGCTGTCTGGTTTCATTGCTGATGCGATCCCTCAAAAGTTAGAGACAATAGAGTTCGCGAACCACAGACCAATATTTTGGGCACGGCATGTGGACGATACTTTCGTCGTCCTTAAGCCGGAGATTGTCTCCAAATTTCACACAATCCTAAACTCTATCTTATGGACATTCGTTTCAAAATAAAGGCCGAGATCAACAACCACTAGTGTTTCTAGGCGTCCTTGTCCACTGTAAAACCGATGGGAGTCTAAAGACGACAGTATACCGAAAGGCCATCAACACATGCCAGGGCCTAAGTCACTACCGTAATCACCCGCTCTGCCCCAAACGTAGCTGCGTGCGAACTCTTTACAGAAGGGCGGAAACTCATTGCAGCAGGGCAGACGACGATGAAGCCGAACTCCACTATCTTCGGCGGATGTTCATCATAGACGGTTACACTCGCAGCTTCATAAAACGCAACAGACAACCAAAGGAAGCCATAAGGCCAACGACATAGGAATCAAAAGTGTGGCGGACAAGACCGTATATCGAGAGCGTATCCAAAGCGGTCGCTCGTCTCTTAGAACCACTTGGGATCGGCGTCGCTCACAGACCTGAGGCGACAATAAGACGTCTGGTAATGAGACCCAAGACGCCTCTGTCACGAAGCAAAACGGTGAATATCGTCTACCGTGTCCAGTGCAGTTTCTGTGAGGCGAACTGCGTTTGAGATACCGGAAAACGGCTACTGACCGGCACGCAAGGGCAATGAGAATGATGGACCAACCCTCGCCGGTGGTGGAACACTGTGCTGCCACTGGACACACTTTTGCCTTCCAGAACGCTGAAATCCTGGGCCGAGGTATTGACCAGAGAGCCATGGAGGCGCTTGAAGCCTAGTACACCGTTCTAACTTCCGTCAACCGCTGCACGATTCTTTAGGAAGCTTACGTGGTCCTGCGAGTGCGGCCCAGTCAACGGAATCGAGAGCAGGAAGTAAGGAACACAAACGCAAGTGAATATAGTTCACGCCCAAGCACCGATTATAGGGGCCATTAGCCCGATAAGAAAGGAGACACCGCCAACGGTTTAGCAACCACCGAGTGGAAGCACACGGGCGAACGCAAACGGGGCACGAATACGAGATATGCAGGCCACGCATAACAAATGCAGTCAATGCAGGCAAGGTCCATGACCGCTGCCATCCCAACACCGCTTCCCGTACAGCAGAGAGAGAAAGGCGCCGACCAGCATTACAGCGATTAAATCCTCCCCTTCCAGTGCTTCCTGCGCGGATTACGGTAGAAGTGACATCACGCCAACATGCTCAACACCCATAAATACTGTGAGGCGCAGTATAGAACCTACCTCCGACGATGGAATCCTGTCTGCTTCCGAAACGTCAGGCCATTAAACGTATGGTTCCCCTGATCGTCTCTTCTCCTTTTTTCGCGGGACGCGCATCTTCGCCTCAATTGACTATACATATCAGAAGGAAACGACAGGGTCTTGGGTGTTGATTGACACAGCACTGATTCGGGCTTGTCTGCTTCCATTCGGCCAATCATGACCCTAAACATCAGCTGCGACAGGGAACACAAACACACGCCCACGCGCCTGTCATATCTGGTTCGCCACTGGGGTGCACCACATGGTTCATAATCACCTCATTGACCCGAAGTTCATCGCTGCCCCACCACCTGCCATCATCTGCCGTTGCAGATCGGACATTCATGCTCTCAGGAATGGGTGCCCACTGATCCATTGGCTTCCCGAAGCAAAGAAGTTTCGTATCGGTGGAAGCAGCTGTTCATCTATCTGATGTTTCAAACCCTCACGTGAGGCCTGCAGTCAAGGAATGAAAGACTGTAAAGCCTATTGCACAGTTAACTTACCTCTGCTGAGAATGACCTTCAGCTGCGCTGCTGACTTGTCTATGAAGTGCTTGATAAGCTGATGGCAGATCGATAGGCTTATCATTCGAGTCCGCGTTCGGGTGCTATGCTTCTCGCAGCAGGCGTGAAACCCTGCCGTCAAACTGGCCCAATATTTCTGCGCAGTCAAATTCAAAGTCGTGCCCCGGCGGTGATGCTTAAGCAGCTACTGGTGAGAGTTTATCGTTCCGCCTCATATCCGCCCCTGTTCGTACAATCACGCTCGAGCCTGCTTGCTGGTTTCACTAACGGAACTGGTTTGACCACAATTGAGCTTTGTCCGGTAAATGACTCCAATATTTAATTCAGAATAATCGGGTTCTAAGGGTGCACAAGTTTCCGGCGGATTGCTGCCTCAGGTCTGTGAGTGATGTCAATCGCAAATTCGCACATTAGTCTTGTGGATGCTTTAGACACACAATATATATGCGGCACTGTAAGCCAGCATTGAAGTTTTGGTCGACCCTTCGTTCTCTTCCGCTGGTTTCCGGCCCGCATTTTTGACCTTATTTTGGGTATCCATTGACCTTGAAGAGTATCCGCAGAGGCCGGACATCAGCCCTCATGCCAATTGGATCAATACAATGGATTTCCAAACGCCGTTAGAGTGTTCTCATGCAGCTTCGCTTATGCGAAGTAGGATATTCGCCATGACCACTTAGATTACGGGAGGTAAATATCATTTTCCTATAAACCAGTAATTACAGTTACTCATCGCGTTTTTTGCATACGAACACTTCAAGAAACGGCAACTGACAGACTTTCCCTTTCTCTTCTATGAAATGTACGTCTGGGAATTTTGAGTTCGGATGTTGCGAGAATTCCCTAACCCTGGCCCGACTGATGATGACAAATGTGCCATCTGCATATCGCACAGGGAGTCGTGGTCCATAGTGATCAGAAACCAGTGCCTCCATTTACTGAGCCAGTAGCTCAGCAATCTGGTTGAACAAGGGCGACCCAACCGGTATGCTCTTAATTTGATCGTAAGGAGCTCCACCGAAGGTAAAGAAACTCCTCATGCAGTGTTCTGTAGAATAAAGAAGATGCCCCATTTTTTATTTTTCGACTGCTCGTAACGGTGCACTTCTAATGAGGTTTGCATGGTTTCAACTGCCAGATGTTGCGGGGTGGGATGAAAAATGACGTTACATCGAAAGATACCATCAAGTTTAATTTTAAGTCGAATAAAACCGGATTTCCTTGAGTCACTCAGTTGAGTGGACAGTCGTTTCAGGGCCCTGAGTTAGAAACCTGACACGCTGAAGCAGTCACTTATCACGGCTAAAACTCGGGGTCCATTTTAAAGAAACGTCGGCCGTGGGGAGATTTCGTTTTTTGTGAACCATGGGAAGGCCACGGAATTTCGCGATCGCAGCATCCTTTGGTTTCGAATTCCGCCAGTCAGTCTGTGCTATTGCTTTTTATTTCCGGAGGCATTCCAGACATTTTTCTATATATGTCTCTAAGGATAAAGGTAGTCTTATTATCCAAATTCCCCGAGGTTTGGCTTGGTTCTCCTTGTTCAATGCAACTGCTGAATGTCCTTTGTCGGCTGTATTACAGTGATCTTGTCGGCCTTAAGCGTATGGAATGCTTTGCCTTCCGTTTTTTACAAATCTTTTTGCGTTTTCTGTGGGGCATCAATCTATAGGACATTTGCGCAGTAGCATATTTCTGCCTCTCTTATTAATTTGGGCTCAACAACTGATGGATTGTACAACTGCAATGAAGTTAAGTGGTTCGGCATCCGTGATATTGAAGCAGGTATCGAGGCTCAGGACTTTTACTTGTTCTGTAGTTAGTTGTTCGAGAGTTTGATTGTGCAAAGTGGAGATTTTAATTCTCGTTACGCAACCTGGTCAACTTCTGTGTAAATTTGGCGTCACGTATATCTCGAATTCGACTGAGACTGGAAAAGTGTAATGGTGGGGATCTTTTGCCAGCTCTTGTCAAAGTATCGCTAATGATTAGGCTCTTTCTTCCCCAATTATTGCCTTTTACTTCTGCAGATGGTAATACTAGAATGGAATTTGAAGCAATCTGCGTCAGATTTAATACTGTTCGTCTGCCTAGTTCTATGTGCATAAAGTATTGAATAGTGTCCTACTTCCTCGTAAAAGGCGACCAGGCCATGCTGCCAACCATCAATGGTCGGCATAACGAAGAAGCGACCAGAATCGAACTTATTCTTTTTGTAGTCTTAACGAAACACATTATTCTACAGATATAAAAACAATAAAATTAGTCCAGCAAGCGAGCTCGAATCGTTGAAACGCGAATCTCAACAAAAAGTAATTTGAAAATTGGTAAGCGGCATAAATATTACATGAATACAGAACGTACAGTTATGTTTATTAATTAGCTGAAGTATTACAGGCGACGCTCCTAGTTCTGACCAAGATATCTCAAAATGCAATTTAAGACATTTAAGTCGTAAGTATACTAGGCATTATAAAAAACATCTTAAAAAGTCGGTCGAATGGGAAACGGCTTAGCTGAGAGATTAATTGCCATTATTTCTTAAAGTTGTTTAGAACCAAAATTGCACTGTTGGTATTTTCATTTCGGTTTTACTACGCCGAAATTCAAATGGACGGAAAGAACAGTTATGTAACTTGACTCCCAGGATTGGCCGGTCCGGCGTCGTTCCGTTGAACTTTCGGTCTTTTAACACATAATACGTATCAATAACACATACCTACGTTAGCAATTAATAAAAGTATCCGTTGTACAGTCTGTTTGCATGTTCGCTATGTAAATATTCGACCGCGCTCTATACTGCAGACCATAGAAACAAGCTCTTAGCGCAATTCTGGCGAGTCTGGCCGTTATGCTGCCCTAACGCTGACATAAATTGGTCACAGGCATGTCAGCATTAGGTTAACATATGCCGAGTCGGTGCTCACGTCGAATTCCCTCGCCTGAAGCCTTGTCGAACGTGCTCGGGTAGCGACGTAGGACGCGCTAGCCACTTCCTCTATGCCTGGCTCCACTTTTAGGAATAGAAACTGTCTGAATACTCTTTCCCTTTATTGGTAAGCTGCCAAGATCGCCCACAAAACGTTTTCACTTGTTTCTTTTGATTAGCGAGAACGTCACCGGTCCCCTTGAAGGCATTTCGCGCCGCATAAGCGAAGTCATCCTCCTCGTTGTCTTTCCCGTTGTTCCTCATACGGTAAACTGAAGGAATCCTGCGGCAAAACTGCTAAAGATCGTGCTCGTCGCGGGGAGGTTACGCTTCACCATCTCCCGTGTAATTCTGGATTTGCACGTTACCATTACGGCTCACATCTTTACTCTTGTAACCTTGACGACAAATGCGTCAACGATCTGGTGTAGAAAAGCACCAGAGGAAATATGTAAGTAGCAAGGCGTACGAGTGCTGCCTGCTAACGAACTTACATCTGTAAGGGAAACGTCACGTTGTATGGAGAAGGCAGGGGCCCTTCGGTGTGAGTACTGTTTGTTCCGCAGACACATCCAGCATCCCGTTTGTAATCCCACTGAATGCCCCTCTGATGACTGTTAGACACGTGGTCGCTACTTTAAAGGGATCTGCTGAAGTTAGGTGGCATATGTTAACCTACCAAGTAGTATTTCCTTGGAACGTTTAGTGTCAGCAGGCCGTTGGCGATAGTGACGACCGCAGTGGCGGTGGTTGCGATGGTGCCATAAGGACGCGGAGGTGACGTAATGAAGCGGACTTTTATTTAATGCCCCAATACCGTTATTATCATGCCGCATGTTGGAGGGTCCAAATTGACAGTGGAAGGGATAATGCATTACTCCGGCCACCCATTGGGGACTAGCTGACTAAAATCAAGCTAAGCATTTTATTACAGTTTAAGCAAAGACGATTTACGAGGTTCGGCTGGAATTGGCTGTGCGGTTATACCCTCCTACCTAATATTTCAGGGGCCGACGTAACAGAGGTCATACTGTTGTCTGATTTGTACTTTCGGTAATCTACGGTCGGACATGATTTTGGACAGCGAATCGGTCGGTCCTTACAACAGATGCGGTTAGTATGAACCACTTACCACTTCAAACCACTCCATGTCTGTGAGGAGTACGCCGTAGGTATCGATGCATCGCACTTGCTGTGGACGAAAACACTGTCGCCTATTTTAGCATTTTAATCAGAACGCAGTGCCGTTTTACAAGAACTCCACATGCGTATTCACGTGTAACTATTTTCTACGCAGACGTGCCTTTGATATATTAGGCCCTTATACCGGAAAAAAATCGCCGAAGTAGACAACATGAACGAAGTAGGTAGCACCGTAGGAGCCGCCATCACAACGTGTAAGACCTCTACGAGTATACCTTGTTCGTTTATGCGGACATATCGATCGGCAGCCACAGTTCCGGTCGTCAATAAGTTGATTACTGTCGGTAGCATGGGAGCATGCTGCAGTGGAAAGACGACAACATGCGTCCGTGTTTGCGTTATGCGGTATGCAGTTATCCCTCCATTTTCCTTCCCAGGTATCATGCTGGGCTTCTGCAAGGTCCCCTTCACTCGACCCATGTCAGTCAACTTCATTGGGAGGTGTATAGTGCTGCGAATATTTCACACTGTCTAACCTACACTATGCAGACACGCAAATTGATTACGAGAGTGTTTAAGCGGAGCGCAACAATAAGACAATTGTTTGACATGCTGATTGCTGCCAACATTATACTGCGCTCATAACCGTACCCTATGAATCTACTCCTATCCGCCAGCCCGCCCGCCTCCTGCTTGCCAGTGACAACGGCGTGCCAGTGAATGCAAACATCGGTAAAAGTTACTACCAGGCGGCCGCACTCAAAGGTCCTACCCACGCCACGTCGATACCGTCCACACATATGCACGCACAGGAATTCGCCAGCTTCGTCATTCAACACATTTTACTCACTGATCGTTCAAGGCCATGGCGTGAATTATTGTCCTTCGGGTCACTCCATCGCGTGAGTCTCTCGGCCAACCAGTGTGCGGACATTTCTCTGGCACAATGTCCACGCTCGTTATTAAAGTTAGGAATTTGCTACAAAACCATTTTCCCCCACTGGGTGTGCAGAGAAGGGTCGTCGTCAAGTATTCCATAGTCAGTCTCCGAATAGCCTATTATCGTTCTCTGCTTATCTCCCTAATTCCATGTATTTCTTTATGCTTGACACTATGTTACAAGGACGGAGTGCACAAATGGTGAATTGCCTAGAGAAATCCAGACTGCAAATTTTTTTGTTTTATGCGAAACTGAGGCAAAATAGTCGGCACGATTTCACGAAAAGGCAAAAGCAGCTAGCCGAACTTACTTGGGGTCTTCCATAATCTTATTTTTCATGCGGCTGTCAGTGAAGAGAAATTGTTGATTTGTTCATATACGGAATACCCTCTGGCATGAGGGATCAGCTACGTCTCTTGCATATATCCCGCCATTCGTAACTATACCTCACTATAAGCTTACTTTCCTAGTCTTTCAGAGTTACTAGCAAGTTATCTGGAATATTTTAAGTACGCTACCAAAACAGGATGCCAATGTGGAAAATTATCAAATGCATCATAATCTGACCTTGTCATGGTTGCAAACTTGACAGGCGAACATCAACAAATGGAACTCACCGAGAGTACGGAAGATCCCGAAGATTGAAACTGTGATCACCCTTTGATTAATGAACGACGCCGTTGTACTATCATAGCGACAGTGCGCTTTGCGGAAGAGGCTGAGAATAAGGTTGTCTTCAAACATTTATGTCGCATGTTTCGGTGGTCAGGATCGATGTAACTGTGTTCCGTCCATTAATTTCTTTAATTGCCCCTTTGGATCCTACACCTACGGTGAGAGGGTGTGCTCCACTTTAAACATGCATTCTAATATTTTGTACGACCAGTGGGCTTCGTTGTTTGTAGGCATGCAATAGTATGGCTGTGGAGAATTTTCGCATTTATTGGCTTACCTGTGTGCACTCTATTTAAATCCCGAGGAACTCTTTCACAAACTAGATCGTTTTCCTCTTTTTTAGGTCTTTGCATTTCTCACGTACTTGCCTTTTAGTAGTTCTTCAAGAAACAATAATGCTAGCCCGAGTGGCTTGTCGTTCAGTTCGAAATTTCACCAGTTTGCTTCGACCTTCCTCTTGTTTACCTCTTACCACTCCTCGGAATTGGAAATCAGGACTTCGAAGTCCTACTGAGGATGACATTCTGCGCGAATCCTCAGCTGTCAGTTTACTTGCACGGCACAAAGTTGTTAGGCTGCTCACTGAAGATCTTCCCAAGGAATTTTCCTGTCTAATCTCTCCTGGCGCAGATTTCGAATTTGCCGAAATTCCAAGTGACAAACTTAAGTCTTTAATTCGAAAGACGGGGTTTTCTCTGCTCTTAGTAAGTGTTAATTAATTGCATACCTGTTTCATCCTAATATCCACCTGGTGGCATTACTTTAAGTAGGGTCGAACTCTCAAATAACAGTAGATGGTTTCGAAATCTTCATTGGTAAACTGTTATCAGCTTGCATAATGCTGTTTATTGGTACTGTATATTCGGTTATTCGGCCATCAAGCGGTCCGCCTCATGCAATAACCGCTTTTGCCTGAATTCGGTGTGTTCAGCAACAATACGCTCTATCCAACTGGCTCCAGCAGTCACCACCTCCCTGCTAACCGGTTGATGTTTTATACTTAATTACTTCGAGCTCATGATCCACGAACAGAGTACCTTTTCACAACAGTTAGTCATATCCGAAGGGACTCAAATAACCAACAGAAAGTTCAAAGACTGGTGAATCCGTTTCTTAAGACGACAAGTCTGACAACCATAATCATTCTCTGGCGGTATCTGACCCCAAGTGGACGTCAAGTCCAATTATCTACTTACGAATTATCCACATACCCATCTAGGTTGAAGATACTCCAACTCCGGTCTTCAAAATTGGAACGCCGGCGTCGGGCTCTGTTCCAGCCGCCCCGGCCTCTGGCGTCAAGTCGAAGCACCTTAGACTACGTGCACAGATTGATGACCACATGTTGGAAATCGAAATAAAGCAGGCAAAGGAATTGTTGCAGCGGGGTTATCCCCTTTCTGTTGTCGTACGCCTGTCCCACAGAGATATCGATCGCGCCGGACCCCTAGACGACGCCGAAAAAGATAGGCTGAAAAAGGTAAGTAGCCTTCCCATTTACCTATCTCCGCCCTGCCATCGTCAACTCAATAACCTATTCTCGTATACCAGTAGTCTCTACCCGAATTGTGACCTACCTCGCACAAAACGTTATTTCTACTTATTGTCGTTAGGTATTGACATCCAGACTTCTAGACTCACCTTTCTAACCTTTAACTACGGCGTCGCTTTCGAAATTGATCCCATGAATTGAGAAAAAGGGGACATCCTCCCTGGAACAAAAGCGTTGTTCGTTTGACGTTTCGTACTCGAACCAATCATCACAGACAACGGCAGATAAGGGTGATGCACACGCAAGGGGTACTGTACTCATAGGGCGCTGTTACTATGCTACCACACAACTTTCACACTTAACCACCTCCGCATTCGTCGACTGTGGCCTTACTCGGTGCGACGATTGCCGGACTGTCCGTGTAGGATTCGCCAGTTGCTGCAATTTATTCGCCAGTTTTTGTCATTGACCTAAGTGTGCCACCTCGCCAGCGCGGACCCTATTGAGTGGGAGTGCCATAGAGACCACGTTAAAAAGCACTTGTAGCTTGATTCTCAGTCCACCAGTCAGCGACTCCACACACACTGGGCGGACTGCTAGATCCATTAGTTTTCAGCCCTCCAAGCCAGGGCTTTTAGCACACCGTGATAGATTCGAGCGCGTTGGATTGTTTATAATGAGGAAAATGCACTAAGTCATCGACCTCATTTTTTCTTCCCACGTCCAAGCATAGGCACTGTCCGGGCCCGTCAGATGTCTGGTATGGGAAGTAGGCCGTAGTCGCTGACAGCAGGGGAGGCCGTCTGCGCACGACCCGGTTTCCCAAACGCACATGGCAGGGTGATTGACCAGGCCGGTGCGCGGGATGAATGTGCGATCGCAATGAGGACAGGTTGGAACTGAGTCCACACCGCTGGAGGTGAGGATAGTGATGGTGAGGTTGGTGGTTGACGGGCCTTCAGGAGCGTCTTGAGTGATGACGGAAGTGGGGGTTGTGGTGGTTGTTTCCAACACAATTCTGCTACCCTAGCATAGTAAGCTTCTCTCCTCATTTCAGACCTGTAACGGCAGCATAAATCATAGGCAGACCCTAGCCTTTACGTCGCTCGGGCCCGGTCCCGAATAGGAAAAGAAGTTGCCCGCCAGTTGAGAGAATATTGTATTCTGTGCAGAATCAATGCAGAACACGTCGGAACAAGCTGGCGGCAAGACGAGGACACACGCTCGGCCTCTCCGAGGCAGGCATTGGAACGGCTTGTGCAAGGGCACGTCTTAGTCAGCTTTAAAGTTGGTTGGCCGCTCTAATTGGCCTAGAACCAGACTACCATTGGGACGCGCGAGTGGCGCAGTGTTGCAACTGGCGCCCGGAGTAGGGCCATTAAAGATACACGAAAGCGGAAAATTCCGACGGACGAAACGATTGTTTCTTCCGGTGTCAAGGCAGCAACATCCAGCCCATATAAATTGGCGCGCGAATTTTGGGCCAGAAACTAGAAGGTGCATGCAACTAAATGCATAGCCCACCCAAGGTGGAGCATCCCACGAGCCTTTCGAATTAGGCCGCAAAACATTTACTATGCTGAATAAGCCTATGATCAGGCCAAATTAATTCCAGTGGGGTCCCTAATCCTCTGTTTAGTAACGAAACCAGCCCAACAGGAGCTAGCGAAAACCGCCTTCAGCCTGCGTGAATCGATCTGGCGTCGTTACGTCGACGTCGCGTCCGTCAACGCCAGTAATAACGTGCTAGGAATGGTAGAAAGGGAGCAACAGCTACTCTTCCTCGGTGCGTTCATCAGGCAAGCCCCTGGCGAAAAACAGAGACAACGGTTTACTGGAAGGCAGCAAACATTAACTTTTGTCAGCCTTCACGACAATCATCCGGTGGCCCGCAGGCGAAACTGTGTGAACGCTCTCCGAACGGATTCGGATTTGCGAGTCGACTGCTTCGCGAATCGTGCTGGAGTCTGTCTCGAGTTTATGCTGTGAACCTGTTTATAGTATGTGGTGTTGGTGTCGCTCCGCCGGCGAGGTCGATTACCATAATTCTCCGAAATGCGTCAGTGGCAAAATATAAAAGCTCATCGCAAATTCCGCGATGTGGAATCACTGCCAACTGCGAATAAATGTCGTATGCGAAAATCCATAACCGGTTACGAGGTTCGTAACATTTTATTTGAATCTTGCCTATTAAATGCTGCGTCATGTATTGGTGATTGTTCTCACTTTCCTCCCCAGTACTACATGCAGTCTTTAAAACTTTTGTGGCAGACGGTCTGTGGCTCCCTTAATTCGTAACTCAAACACGATGACTAGCCGAACGATTAGAAGATTGTGACTACCGAAAGTACGGTGACTCCCCGCCATGGGAGAAACTCTAGCACAAGCCCACCTGGTATAATGATACTTAGGCTTTTCGTCACTCCCCAATAGACCGTGAACACAAGAATTACTTTGATGGTGGAACCCGGTTACCCCCATCAGCAGTCAGTCGGTGTGGACTGCAGAATACACAAGTACATATTACCGATACATGATTAATACGCTGTGGTATAGTTAACTCGCAAGTCACTTTGAACCCACGCTCTGACGGTCCTGCAGCCAGCGAATGTTGAGTAAGCCGAGCCAAACACGCGACACTACCATGGCACATTGTGTTACGGAACTGCACATTGGACGCATGGCACTTTTGGTGGCACCTTAAATCGCATTGCAAAATCTCTTGACAGACCGCCCTCCTTCATGCAAAGAATTCATCATCCTTTTGGCCGTCAGGACAATTTGAATTAACTGTAAGACGCCTCTGCGCACTCTGCCGCGACATTGATAAGAGTTGGAGTTTTTGCTGACTCACGAATCAGCCGTTCACCCACATACCCAACAGGACGAGTCGTGTCAGGGCTGGCAATACCCCACGGGCAAACGTTTGTTGACGCAGGAAAAGAAGCCATAATTCCCGTCATGACAGGTTAAGCTCTAGACAACAGATCATCGTCTATTTCTTTTGGCACCTGGGCACATTTAGTTCACTTTTAATTGTATCTTTAACAGGAGAATCTTACCATTGACAAAGCTTCTTAAGACTTAGTTAATATTTCTGTTTTCGAAAGCTCCTGTACGACAAAAACAAACAAAGATTCCTTCAAGCCTTCAAAAGCTGCAGCACCCGGCCGCCGAAGATAATCAACACGGCTGATTACAAGGAATTCACGATCCTCTTCTCCTCGGAATCCTAGCGTTTGACGACAACCTGTTGCCTCCTCCTTTCAGACAGCGCCAAGTGCATTTTAACAATGCTACTTTCTAGTTTTCCTTCTCCGTGCATGTTGCTGTTGCTACTAAGGGCCGTCTTTTGTATGAGCTAAGGACGGACCCGTGGTCAACATTATTTTCTATGGTGATTTCGATTTCCCAGTTGTTTTTAGGTCAGTAATTTTTTGTACATATTAAGTATGTCTTTTAGGGTGGAATGCCTAATCATCTCTGGGTGACACAAATCGTCGTCTTAGATCTGCCGTCTGGTATCTTATTTGGGTGGCTTCAAACTTCTTCCTTAATGACTCGAAGCAACGTTTAAAGGGGGTTGTCGTATGGAAAGCCGCGATTCTAGCTGGCGGACATTCCGTCGACACTTACAAGAAAATCCAGCTCCAAATTGGCTTTACTTGCAGACATTTCGCGCAAACTTCCCCTTGTAATTACTGAAAAGACATTGCACACAGGAAAAAATGTACATTCGTATAAGAGTGGGGAAGCCTATTTGGGAGTCTTTCCAGCTCGTGGACGTGGCTTCGTAAGGGGACTCAACCGACTAACAGCATAGTCATCTGGCCTGAAAATCGAAAGGTAGATGCAATTAGGACTTGCGTTCTGATAAAAGGACAGGACTACAACAAATTTATTGGTGCTTTTGAATTTAAATTGTATAGTGTGAGGCCTAATTCATCATTTGGTGAACCAGTCACCACGGAATAGCTTGTCATAAGGCAAGCGAACTGGCGATAAGAAATTTTCCAAATATTTCGTGGAGTCGTCAGTTTGTTGTCTAGTCTCGGAAACGAGTCGAGGTTGAGGTCCGAGGCGGACTATTTGGTGCCACCGTCCCGGCATTCTAGGTAATTCCTTGCATTTAGCCCAGATTTCTAAGTTTCCCAACTAAGTCAATTCTATATTTCAGGATAAATTATCGCCCAAAACTTATCCTTTAATATCATAGTTCCCTTAGTTACCGCGACGTTAGCTCTTGCTTGGAAGGTCAATTTAGAGGTCAGAGTATTGCTTGTATTGATTAAGGTTATGCCGTTCATTAGCGCATTCACACAGGCTACAGATCCACGTTTCTACAGCAGGCGCACCGAATAAAATGAGAAGGGACTATAATAAATGTAAGTACGCTGGTGAACATACCAATCAAACAGCTTAGGATAGTTCTCTATTTCTTCCGCTGTGTAGGAGTCCAGACGTTTGGGGACGGGCATGACCTGGCGGATCACTCCAGAAACGTTCTTCAACAGCTCCTCTGGCACGGTCTGAATGGAAATATGCGGAAAGACGATTTTTGAGAATTGGTGCCCTGCTGCTATTGCGATATGACTGACATGAGATGCGCGAGAATGAGCCAGCAATGAGACAACAAGGTGTGCTCCCACACGTCCCCGCACATAGTCGACAACTAGGTCGACCGTAGTTCATCGCCCAGAGGCCTATGAAGTTGCTCACTACCGCCCGAGTATGCACGAAAAAGATGAGGCTTTTTGGAATAACGCCGAGTTGTACTATGCATTTTTAAGCTGGTGACACCAAACCGTCGTCAAACAAAGCGACTGGAGATCTCAGCTAGGAAGCTAGAAATGGGTGACCCCATAGGGGCTCCAGTTTGTTATGCGTTTCCAGCCAGCTGCAAATAAACGAGCATTGTGTGGTATGTGACTGTGCTACTGACCTTATCATTGTATTATATTCGGTGGAAAAAGCAAGCCTTAAAAGAGACAAAGGTGCTCCGTGCGACGTGAAGATAATGAATTTTGGGTACGACCGCAGGAAAATCGTAAGGCTCAGTGACTCACTTCAATACCGTCGGGGAAAATATGGAGGCGCGCGAGCCAGTCGGGTCTGGCTACACGGTTGGGCAGATGGACACGAATTTCCCGTCTGATCACCTAAAATACGATATGTAATTTGCAATTTTCATTGGAAACACCGTGTGCAAATTCGTGCTTTGTGTCTGGACCTTCATTATCTCTAATGAGAAATGCCTACCGGAAATGTAGTCGATAGCAGTTTGCAAAGTGCATTGTCTAGTTCTTATTGGTGAAAACTATATCAGGCAAGTAATCATAGGACAAATCAACAAAATTATTTATTCGTTGGGCAAGTCGAGGAAGCCACACTTAGAGGGCATTTTTTAAGTGCGTGAAGATTTGACGTCTGAAATTAGCTCAAAACCTTACGGCAAAGTATGCGTATATTCACGCAGAGCATTCGCCTCAGGATTTTTGCAGTCAAAGGGAAAATAGCTACTTGCCCAAAGGCAAGTATTACTCGCGTCTGCACCAGCTTGACTAGAAGTGGTTTAAAATGCCCGCGCGGAGGTAGAGTACTTTTCCCACACTTAGTTAACGACGACGCTGGCGGTTATCAGCGTAGCGCAGGACTTATTGGGTCATGAAGTAGCAGGTGGACCTAAGCAGCTATTTGAACCGCGAAAATGCACATACGGACACAGACAGCACGGTGCGATTCTTGATTTCACACAGTGCCTCGGGACCAGGAAATAGAAGACGATATATTGACTATTCGGAGACTCCGTGGAAACTAACAGCAGCAGAGATTAGAATCCAAGTCTAAGCAGAAAACCCCACAGCAAGAGGATGTACGAACAGCCCAACTATAGTTTCAGAAAAGTAAATAATGCACAAAAATAATATCCTAAGACCTGAAAACAGTGGTTTGATTAGTTTAACCACCCATTGAAACAGAGGCCGGGACAGTCCTAATGCGCCTGGTGGCAGTTTTGTCGGCACATCCAGAGACATTTCCTGATTAAGATTGTTACGACTTTTAAAAAAGATGCGCAATTCTGGATCGGGAAATGCGCTATCTATTAGAGGCTTAGCGCAGGTGCGCATTCTGTATAGAATGCAACAGACGTCGACAAAACGGCGTTATATAAGTATTAGGTAATAAAAAGTCCTGTAGTACAACAGACTAACTTCGGTCGGATCGCGTTTGTGCAACTCAGCCATGGTGTCTTCAACACGGAAGGGACCAAACCTGGAAAACCAAAAATACACATGTGTACAGAAAAGTACCGTGTGTGCGTGGTGTACAGGAAACGTCTCCAGTACGAACTGTTGTCTTTTGCAGCAATATTTCGGCTATTAAAAACTATAACACTGTCTCCGACGTCGCCTCTTGGGTCGTAGATACGCTTATGGGTCCCCTTGAGATAAGCTGCAATTTTCTCACCGGACAACATGGGGCACTGCATATACGCATCATAAAGATACCACTGGCGTGCAAAGGTCCGCCATTTCTATACGATAGGTATCAAAAACAAGGTAAACAAACCTGGACTCTGAAAAATGACATCACACCTGTCGAGGCGGGACAGCGCCAGTAAGTTAGTTAAGCATCACATTTGCCGCTTATATTACAGCGTATTAAAATCGGTGTCGTTGTCTAGAAAGTAGTTGACTGTACTTATTCGAGAAGTCGAACAATTTTAAAATGAGCTGTGCAGAAAAATACAAAATACTGTATTGTAACGAACGGTTGAAGCATGGGCTAAAACAAAGCGGGGTGACGTTGGCACGTAAGCCGAATAATATCGGGACAGGCCATAGTGTCGAGAAGATCACACACAGAGTCAGGGAAGCACCGAAATGAATCCTGTGTTAGATTGAGTTTAAGGGTTGTTAAACGTTTTGTCATTTTTATTTGGGTAATGAGAATGGGAACGTTAAACAGTACGAAATATACAATGGTAGAGGGGCGACCACCGATCGCTCCTACGGAGCGAGTGATTTCCGGAAGCACGATCGGCGAGCGCCCCCTCTACCATTGTATATTCCTGATCGAAACTGGCAGGACAACGAACCCGTGGCTCAGTGGTTTTACGTGCTGGACTTCTAACCAATAGGTCGCGGGATCGAGCCCCAGGTGCTCCACACTTCGGTGTTGAGTATGGCTGGCTGACGACGGTTAATGAGCCAGGAACGGCCATTCCGGTTTCCCTTGTATTCTTCGGCAATAAAATTCTGTCAGTACGAAGTATATTGAATAACTGACGTGGTGTGCATTCCGAGGTGATATAATGAATTGACAAATAGTATACGGAGGAATGAGAGGCGCAGCAGGTAGGATAGTCCGTCTGGATGGAAACGTGACGTCAACGAGTCTGATTGACAACCGGTGGGGAGTGCTATGCTGTGGGCAACTGCAGGCAGGGCCATGAGAGGTGCCAAAGTGGAGATAGAGGGAGAGGTATACGTAGAGGTGGAAGGGTGCCAGCTATTTTTGACGACACATTGTAACACCATGTCTATCCTAGATCCTACACCGAAAGCGTTCACAACATTCGAAAAACTCTACACACTTCCTGACCCGTTATATAACCATCAGATTTAGTAGGCCAGAATATGTTTATTATAGCACCTCTTGCGTGAGTTGTTAAAACAAGGTGAAAGACAGCACATAGGCACAGACCCTGGATGAAAACGGTGTGATGGAGTGTCAGTTACGGTGCCGGTGCCTTGTCCATTTTTAATTATTGACCCCTGCCTCCGAATTTATCGTTCCGCAGACTGTTCCTCTCTCATACACATGCACACACAGCAAGAGTCCCTGAGTATTTCTTCTGCAGTTCTCTCCAGTGCAGAATTCCCCACCGCAATCTAACAGATGTGACAGAATGCTCCCCATTCCAGATGGAGTATTACGTACGTCACACTCTTTCTCATTTAATACTGTACCCTTATTCCATAGTTATAAGCTTATTGCCATCGTATAGTTTTCATGCATGTCGAATACTTGTTCACATAACTCCTGCATACGAACGTCAGGCGTGGCGCCCACAATTCTCTTCAGCATTTCGACGGACTGTGGAATGAGTTCAGGTGCTCGCTTTTCCGTGTGTTCGATAACCTCAGCGTCTTCCTCCTCTACAGTATGACATCTACAGGTGAGGGCGCAAGTTTTAAACGAGAATCTGTGGGAATATGAAGGTCAAGCCGAGCAAATAGAAAAATGGGCCGGAAACTGAAAACGGGTATGACTGCCAAAATACGCAAAACTGAGGAAAACAAGTATGTGTCATTTCGATCTTCTCTACGATGGCGTCCATGGTATGCCTTGCGGCCTGATGGGCGCCGGATGGTTACCTGCGTGTGAATTGCCACACAGTGATAGAAGGCTTACGTTTCTTTTGCCGCACTCCCTTTCCCCCCCCCCCCTCACCAGCCTGGACTCGGTGAGAAGACAGTGTCAGGGCGAGCGGGGGCGGGCTAGCCTTCAGGGGCTAATATAACGAATGGATCGCAGAAGCAGTGAGGAAGTTCGGGTCCCAAGTGAGTGTAATCCCATAGGCGACATTGTTTTAGATTCCCAGTCCAGCAGTAAGGCAGTACACACACATGCGATGGAGGACTGACAGCAAGAATCGAATTATCGTGTTTGTTGTGGATCTTCGGGGTAACGACATTTGGCATATCATGATAGATTCAAGGGCATCAGAGTCATTATTATGAAAGATGCGCTGAACTGTTATTGGGATGAAGTCCCCAGAGTCTGCCTCGCTCTCCCTTCCGTTGCTCGTTGACTACCAGAGCCCGCCACTCATCTGGTGCTGGTATCGAGCACAGTGGCCGCAGAGCTGTGACTCCTCATCTACGTGCGCAAAAAAGATGACCTGTTGGCCATAACACAGCAAGAAACATGCTTCTGCTGCAATTTTGCCTAGGTGAAATAACTAACCGTGTGAGGAGGGTGCGGGCGATCATTAATTACGGTGGCAGCGAGCAAAATGGCCGAGTAATTTTTACTCCAAGAAACGTCAACGGGAGTGGAAGCGCGGCAAATACGGACTCGGGTACTGACCAACAATCAGTCATCGCATCAACTACAACCCCCAACGGTGAACTTAAGTGCTGCCAGACATAGTAGGATTGTCGATGCTTGGCAATCACGCTCTATATATGCCGTTGACCTTGTGCCCTACTACTCCTTTTCTACGACTGTCAGTGATGACGGTTTCGATCGAAAATCCGAAATGTCGCCTCAGCAAACTTCTTATTCCATCGGTCGCATCTTTTTCTTCTGAAGTGCCACCGGTCTGGTGGTGCATGGGCTGAGAGATGAGAGCGATGGGGTTTGACCTGCAGCGTTTTACCGCAGATTTTCTTGCTACGAAAGGACCCCCCACGGGTCATTAATAAAAATTATAATTAAAAAATCATTATTATGTAATTGTTGGATGTCCGTGGGTCAAGGTGTGTGAGACCGGGGCACGTCGATTATCCTGACACTGGTCCCCCAGTTGCATTTTGATGGATTTGGAAGTGGCCGACCGGGCCGATACGCCATTTACAGGTGTGAGTACAATGGAGGCGGACTGGAATCGAGTCCGGATTTTTGGTGCAAGAATAAGCTTTGGCGTTTGTGGTGGGGATCGTGGTGAATGATAGGGCGTTGGTAGAGCCGCCATCGGTTGTCAGCGTGGTCGTCATTGACGTCGACATGAAGCTTGTTTCACTTATGGTGAAGAGGATGACAGCAAATCATCGAGAGCTTGCTCGTCACTGGTGACAGTCATCGACGTCGTGGCAACAGTGGTGGAGGTGTAATCTGTATCCGGCCTCAGCGCTTCGGGTGGCCTTCTTGATTGCTGTTCCGATCTTCAATGTTCTCAATTTCCGACTATTCTGGGCGAGTTCCCCGATGTACTTCTGGTGTATTTTCTGATCTGCCTATCGACCAACGTGCGCGGCAACGTTGCTGCAGAATAGCTGCTCGGGTGGGCGCTCGTAGTCCATATGCACGACACAGCCGTTCCATCGAAGTCAGATTTGCTGCATTATAATTTCGATGTTGAGGATTCCAATTTGTTCCAGGACTTCCCAGGGTGAGAATTGTCTTACCACCTCAGCTGCAGTGTCCTGTGTAGGCAGCTGAGTTCGAATGGTCGGGCTTCATCGCCTAGTTCTCGCACATTGTCCAGGATTCTGTCCCATGTAGTACTAATAATAATGATCATTTTTATTCAAGACCCATGGGGGGTCCGTTCATAGCAAGTTAGAACATCTTTGCATGCATTTTAGAACAGGTATGCAAAATCTATACAATACTTAATTCATAGTCATTGAATAAGTAGTATGTTACGAATAATATTGAGCGAGCAGTGAAAAAAACTCCTAACCTATAAAAAATGACTATGTCTGGATTAACTCTATGAGAAAATCTCTCGCTCCCGAATGCATAAAAAGCAGACAGGACCGGCCTGTATGTGGCAGTGTATAACGGATTTCATGAAGGGGTAAGTAGGCGGGTCAGGCAGGACCGGCCTGTTTGTGGTATTGAGTAAAAGGTTCGAGACGGGCATCATCAATGCAGAATTCATATGTCGGATGAGGCCATTCATGTCAAAGTGGCGAACGGAAAACCGGTCTCGAGGCGGTAGGAACCCAGATGCGATCGGTTACAGTCAGCCGAGTCCAGCCGAGGAGGGGCAAGGGAGATGCGACCAGACTACTAGTATATCGCGAATACAGAGGGTTCCGCCAAGAGCGTCAATAGAGCGCATTGTGTGAGGGGCACGATGCATGAACTGAAAAATCTAAAAATAAACATGTCTGATGAGGGATCCCAGGAAGCCACGCCGCAGACAAAAGAAGGAAATCTGAGCGGAAACGAAAATTTAAGGGCGGCGTCTTAAATCCCCGTGGCCCTGTCTCGGCGTCATAGAAAACGTTGTCCGTGGAGGATGAGGAAAATAAAAGTTTAATCGAGTTAGTATTCAGATAAAGGCACAGCCTTCTCTTAAAAGTGTGCAGGTTATCTGAAGATCTTATATTTATCGGGAGGTTATTCAAGAGGAAAGTATACCTGGAAGCGAAAAAAGGAGAACGCTTATAGGTGGAGGAAGCTGGAGGCGGAATACTCAAGGAAGAATTGCGAAGATTGTATGGGTGACTACTAGGGGTAAGTGCTGAAATCCGAGGAAGATTTGAGCTATTATCAATGAGAAAGAGGAGACAGAAGCCTGCTTCTAGTCTTCGGACCCATATAAATTTTAGGTTAGTTAACTAGCCTCTATCTGAGTAGGAGATATTTGAATGTTCCGTGCCTAAAATCCTTCTAGTAAAACGTCTTTGAACATTTACAACTTTTGAACGCCTAGCCTTGTTCACCAAAACAAAGAATGGGCAACAATACTCGAGAACGGGAAGTACAGACATAGGATAATGTCTGAATTTACTTTGAGGAAGATAAAAATTGTAAGAAATAAGGCCAAAAATCTGGGCAGCCTTAGCCGTAATTCTGTCAGCGTGTGGCGGACGATCAAGGATATTTGTGTAACTTAAACCCAAATACTTGATTGTGGTACATTCAGTCATAGGTGTGCCTTGAATGACCACGAGTTGGGGTAGCCTATCAGGTCCAAAACACACATGACGACATTTAGACGGAGACAATTCCATTAGCCATTTTGAGCTCCAAGCTGAGAGAGCAAGCAAGTCAGCATGGATTTGCTTCAGGCAATGAAGACTGTAGATTTATTGAAAAAATATACTCATTTGAGATTATCGGCATAAATAAACGATTAAGAGGGTTTAACGGCCGACGAGATTTTTATGTAAAGCAGGAACAAATAGGACCTAAAACGTACCTTGTACGACACCAATTACAAAAAGGCTTTCGCTGGAAAGTGAAGATTCCACTAAAAGCTTTTGTTTACGATTAAACAGGTATGACTTGGTAAAGTCTGTTAGGGGACTGCGAATTCCCAGAGCTTCTGATTTAACCAAGAGTCTTTTATGTGGCCCTTTTTCAAAGGCTTTACTGAGGTCAAAATAAATTACGACAGCATATAGATGGTCATTACGAAGATAAGTAAGTATGTGTAGAGACGACAGATGACAAGTTAGATAAGAGATATCTGATAAAAAATCATGCTGGGAAGCGCTTGTAAGATCCAAAAGACGGGTTTGTTTAAGAGGAGAAAAAAACGGGTCAGCGGGAAAAAGGAGACGGGAGGCTTTCTGTCGTGGTTTGAGCGCGCGTCGTCTCTTTTGGCGTTTACAGATAAGGACAGAGGACTAAGTCCAGACACCGTCCAACAATCTATGGATATCGCGCCACCTCAACCACCCTCTTGGTCCACAAGCTTTTCCTCCTGCTTCTGTTCCATGAGACATACCCGCGCCTCTGACGTCTCTAGTCACCCCATTACTGTATTCTCATCCTCCCACAATATATATCGTTTACGTTTGGACTTTTTTGTCCTTCGGATCATACATGTACGTTGAGATTTTGTTTGTCCGCTTGATGGCGAAATCCAAGACTAATCGTTCAGGAAAGCGAAAAACAACGCCGTCGCCATCCTACTCCATCAAAACGGCAGACCTTAGTATGGAATTAGGCCCTAAGTCGGAAAGTCAGGACGGTCCGCCTACTACAGGCTAATATCTCGATAGGCCATGCAGAAGTCGTTAATTTTCAAGACGATAATTTTTTCAAAGATATAGGCGAAAGAAGGTGTTTTATGGACACCTCGATAGTTCTGAACATCAGAACGACAGCCAGACTTAAATACTGGAATAGTGATAGAAGTTCTCCAATACTCGGAAAAAAGCCATTTACGAGAAACACCGAAAAGAGCTTGCTAAGCAGAAAAGGAATATCTCTTAGCTGTTTTATAAGAGAGTTTGGGATCTTGACCGTACATACTGAGTGAGAGTTAGGAAGATGGTTTATCAGTTTTCGAATAGATGGGAGAGCAAAATTAATGATGCTGAGAGAGGCATCAGACCATGGAGGAATTGAAGGGATTGGGTCAATTGCAATGGTGTAATGCTTGGCAAAGAATGAATTTAACATTTCTGCTTTGCCTGACTCCTGTGTAATGAAGGCATCATTGGTACTAAATAAGGGCGGAATGACTTGGAGGGATGTAGCAGATGATCTTTGACGGAAGATCTGAACAACTGACTTAGAAGCATTTACGCCATTAGCAGCTAAAAACTCTCTACGCCTAGCTCGCGCGAGCCTCATTTTCGAAGTTAATTCAAATATTCCACTGATTCTAAGATGAACTGATAATGAACTCACAGAAGGATCTTTAAACTGCTTCCGTAACTTTTTAAGTCTGTTCTAAGAAAGTGTGGGACAGCGGTGGAATT
Source organism: Spirometra erinaceieuropaei (assembly GCA_902702965.1). Lineage (NCBI taxonomy): Eukaryota > Metazoa > Platyhelminthes > Cestoda > Diphyllobothriidea > Diphyllobothriidae > Spirometra > Spirometra erinaceieuropaei. The sequence continues at coordinate 199,922 of CACRXP010000668.1, forward strand.
AGCACACGATTTGAACATCCCCCGAGGAATAAGGTCAAGATGACCTTCTGTGACGCATTGTAATAAATTGTTAAAAAAATTTAGATAATTATTTGAAAAAATATTGTGCCCATCAAGATTGCATGTAAAGTTAAATTAAATTAAATTTTTAATTTAATGCCAGTTTACAGGCATTGTCAAGGGAAGCGATTAAACACAAATCCGACCAGCAGTGAAAAAAACTCCTGAGCTTAAGGCATAAAATATAGTTGATGGTGGTTTTTGTGCTTTGGAGGGCTCAGGAGAAAAAAACTGTCGGCGGTGGTAGAATATCGACCGTCAAGAAGGGGGGAGGTTGCACGGTATCGGAGATTATCGGACGTCAAATTCCTTTCATGAAGTTTGGGATAGTCAAAGTAGAGGCGTCGAGGAACAGCTGGTGAGACCGGCCATAGTGTTCAGAGACCACAAACGCCATCGCTACGGTACAGTCGATCAGTAGATTCAGCACCCAAAATTTGTGGGAGCTTTTCTGAATGCAAAAATCGAGTAATAGGTCTCTTAAATAAAGGAAAATTTTGCAGAGTTTTCACACTCATGGGTAGTTTATTCCAAATAGCAATTGCATTTACAGAAAAGAACCGACGATATTTAACAGTACGTGCCAGAGGCAGAAATAAGAAGACCTCACGGTGACTGTTACGTCGTGGGTGGATATGATGTCTTAAAGAGGTGAGTGGGTTAAATGTGTGATTATATAAGAGTTTAAATAGCAAAAATAGTCCCTTTTGTAATCTACGGAACCATAAAGGATCGAGGCCTGTAAGCCGGCAACGTTCTTGGTAAGACAAATGTCGGTGTTCCGGGGTTAAAATTCTCTTAGTAAAAAAGTGTTGAACGGATTCTAT
>CACRXP010000668.1:207519-225090 GCA_902702965.1 Spirometra erinaceieuropaei
GGAGGAGGAGAGAGTGTAGGTAGATGCAGCGCAAGTCTACCCGCACTATAAACCCCTGCGCAAGTCACCGTCCCTGCTCCCACCGCTGCTGCAGCTGTGGGGCACACGGTGGACATCGTCGAAACCGACGGTCGAACTGTGAGGTATATTGTATCACCTCCTGGACGCTGTCAGTCTCCTTTGAATACGGGAAAAAACTAAAACGAAGCCCATCCACTTCGGCTGCACTTTGATTTTATTAGTTTTTGGATGTTTGCTTAGTCAGTAGAGCGCGAATTCGGAGTTTGTTTGAAGTTAAAAGAGCCTGAATTCCAAGGCAAAGTAATGGCAAAGTTAGAAAAAGTACAATTTATACAATATATAGATTGAAGTTTAGGAGTTCTGTTATATTTGGGGTCACGAATATATCGCCCTTCGTAGAACTTATCGACAGTCTCACCGCGCAGGAATTCCTTCATGTGACTGGTAGCACACACGCACAAACGACCAGTTAGACTGCTAGCCCTGCAATAGCCCGCAAATCCAGAGGGGCTAGCAAATGTCTAGTCCTGGGCGCCTTAATGCTATCAGGACGGGAGGCCTACCATGGTTGTTTGGACAAGCGGCTGGAAAAGATGAATATATATCAAGAGCAATGAACATTCAGGGGTAAGTAACAATCCAAGATCTCAAAATAATATTGAATCATGTATCATATTGATCTTGCTAATGTGACATTATAGAAATATTTACCGACTGTTTAATATGATCTAATATAGTTGTACATAGGTATTATTGGGCCTCAATATTCCCTTATGCACAACTAATATAAAGGGCTTTGCATTAGATATTAGATTCTTAAGGGATAATTGGTGTCACGTGAGCTAGCTGATGGAGACGAGAAAGGGGGAAAAGATAGGATATCTGTATTTGTTCTATGCCTATTAATGATGCTGTCTATCTTAAATTTAATCGTTTTTATTGTTATGTTCCTGTGTTATTGAAGTGACTGGCTACGTCACAGCCCATCCAGACCAAATTCTATATCAAAGTATTGATTTGAAAAATATCCTATCTTATTCAAAAATAAAGGTGTATTGTTATTTAAAAGGAATTTTTCAGTTTTTGTTTTAAATTCAATTAGGTTTCGACGTTTCCGGATAGAACTTGGGAGGGCATTTCAGATAGTCGCATTTATGATGGAGTAAATATTTGATCATTGGGTCTTTTGAAATTTGGGAATCCTTAGGACATTTTAGTTATTCATACTGTTCCATGAGGCGTTTTGATTTGTTAGTAAATTCATTTTGAAAATATCTTAGTCATGTTTGCCCTTGAATAGGAAGTTCAGTTCATTTTGAAGTCTTCTAATCCAGAGTGGTCGAAGGCCGTATTTGTGATATAGTTCTAAGTATGAACCCTGGGTGCCAGCGCATCAGGACAAAGATCTTGCGAAGCGTCTCCGTGCGAGGTCATTACGCCGAAGAAAATTGAGCATTAATCCAGGATAAATAAAACCTACATTTTGAAAAGTGTTATTTGCAGGGCATTTAATGCGAAATTTTTACATATGAATACGCACAGACGAGTGGCTTTCGGCGATATTTGTTGAATGTGGGGAGATAAGTCAAGGGTATTTGAATAGCTCAGACCTAAGTCTCTATTGTTTGGGCTTCCGCTATTTCATTATCCTCGAATATTGTGGGGGATGTTTTCGCGGGCCAAAACCAGGAGATGGCATTTTGCAGGTTAGTATGGCATTTGCCACTGACTACTGCACTCGCCAAGTTTTCTAAGATCGTTTTCGATTGTTCTGTGAATGTTGGCTACTTTATGCTCGTTATATGCGTTCGGTACCAGCTGGTGCATGGCCGCCGTCTCCTCCGTGTCGAAAATCGCTCCGAAGTAGGACACACCGGAGGCGAAGAGGTCCACACTCCGTTACATTTCCTCTTCCGTTTTGGTTTTGAACGCGCAGCAGTCCGTGAATAATAGGTCGTGAACGCTAGTCTTGGATACTCTCTAAAATGACTTTATGCGACGGATATCGGACAGTTCTTAGTCGGATCGGTGGTTCGTGTTGATCACCGGCTGCCAAGCATGGCAGGCGGCCATCCCCATAGCGAACAAAATGAGATTGAATAGGAGGAGACGAAGAACGCAGTCCGGTTTCACCCAGTTTTTCACTGTGAACTCTTCAGGGAATGCCTTGTTATCCGTGAATCGAGTCGAAATTTCATCGTGATGTTGACGTACCATTTGTTAGAATTGCTTCGGACATTCAACTTTCCTTGTCCGTCGCCGTACATGTTGTTGTATCCTTCCGCCAAATTGACTAAGATGGTGCTGAGGTTTGTCCTCATATTCTGGCAATCCTCATGTAGTTTGCGTGATGCGAAGATCACGTCAATTGTTTTGTCACTTGCTGGAAGAAGTTCCTTTGCCTGGTGCGTAAGTTCAGATTGTCGAAGAGATCGTGAGCATAGATTTTCTTAACGGTATTCAATAGCGAGATATACCCACAACTGTTAGGAAATTGTTGATTTCATTTGCGCTTTTATATGAGAATGATGGTCGCGTCTTCGAAATACTGGGATGCTTGTCCTTATCATCATACTTCCCGGAATAATGAGCCAGCTTGTAAATCGGTCGAGGTCCGCAGTACCTGGAGCTTACTTCCGAGACTGTACTAGTTCTGAATGTTTTGTGTTGAATATTTGATGTTCAGTCCAGATAGTCTGTTAAAAGGAGGGTGAGCATTTGAGATTAGCGTGGGTGGTCTGGCGGTTTGAGTGGGTTGCGTACCGGCTGTTTGTCTCGGAGAAGAGATTGAGGACTTCTTCTTTGTTGCTTTAGAACCGATCCTGATGTTAGTGGAGCACGAATAAAGAAACTCCATGGCGGTGGAGTAAAGGACATTTCGCAGTTGACATACTTGCGCCTCCACGGCAGATTAGTCTTCCTGGCTCTGCACTTCTTCCAGATGGCAGGTCGATAAATTCCGGAAATCCAAGCCTTGATCAGATACATTCAACAAAGTAGTATTTAAATCACCTAAGGGTGCCCCATTTCGCGGTGGCCTAATGGGGTTGGATTCTCAACTCCACTCTGGTGATGACGAGGTGGTGGGATTTCCAGGGGTGAGCAGCGCAGATCGCTTTGCGATGAGCGCGTTGTTTAGAATCTGCCACTGCCGCCGGCGGGGTGTGTTCACGTCGCCTCCTGTGCCGGGAGGCGGAGGAAGGACTTAACGAGAAGGAAACTATGTTCTGCGTTGGTTTGTGAAAGAGGCCGGTTTCATTGTAGACGCCGATTTTCTGGGTAGTCAGTGTTCACTCGCAGGTGGTTTGGTTTGTCCCGACTTAGACAATGACGTCACAAAGATAATCAGTTTGTCCGCCTTCGGTACAATCTCCAGGACGAATTTCAGGTATCGCTGAACTTGTTCTTCACCTTGTCAGAGCTGGTAACTGGGGTCATGGGCGATGCCATTGGTGTCAAATGTCGTTCCTCGTAGATGCAGGCTTTGGTCGATGATTCGATGGCTGATGCCCTACGACAGATTGGGCAATCGTCCCACGATGTTGCTGTGAGTGGGAAAGACGAAGCAGGCATCTCGTCTCTGTGACCTCAGGCGGCCGATGCAGAAGAAAACGTAGCCGTCACCCTTCTCCTCCAACTTGAAAAGTTCGGAAGATAAAAGGGGTCAACACGGGAGCGCGTGAGTTGGGACACGAGGAGATGGAAACGAGGGTAGTTCTTCCTTACATGGTCTCCGCAATGTATTTCGTCTTCAAGGGACACGGTCAACCAAATTGTTCACCCAGACGAAATAAAACAAGCAACAGTTCGTTGCGTGTAAACTGGAAACTCCGAATCGCTTCGAATTCGACTAAATGGAAGCTCCAAACACTTGCAGGAATGCAAACGACAGCGGGATGTATTTAAATGTGAGCCAAAAGACTTCGGAAGAACTATAAACTGAATATATCCCAGAACTCTTTAGACCACCACAGGACCCCACAGGTTACATACGCAATAACAAAGGAAATCGTGACCCGATTCCGGTGGTGAGGTCTCTAACCAAGTAATGCAGTCGGATGATCCGGTGAAGGCACCAGTCCCTACGAGCTTCTTTCCGTCGATAATCGCCCACGAGACGGATGCTTCTTTTGTCCTTGCCAGAAGAACGTCATAATTACGTATCGTTCTTATTAGAAGATAGTATTTACTGTTTGCCTACACTGATTAGTGCAGGATCACTCCATCCGAAGCCCGCCAAATCACATGATCCAGGTAGAACTCATCCAATTGTCATCCGGGAATCGACCGACGTGTTTTGCGAACCGGTGTCTATTGTATTCTCAATGTCAATGTAAGAAGGTGAACCGCCGGGGAATAAAAAATGCCCTTCATCTCCACGGTCTATAAAGTAGGATGAAGGCCGGAGTCCAAAAATTGGCGTTCGATTAGGTTATCCTGCGATTTCTGCAATGTCATGGAGCGACTAATTAAGCGGCATTAACTGACGTATCTGAAAAAGAGGAGCTTAATATGTGTCGCAGAGCATGGATTTCATCGTGTTCACTCATGCCTTACGAGCAGTCTTTACTCGCAGGAAAAATGGCAAAAGCCAGAAATCAGGGCCGTCCAGTGGAAATCGTCCTCTTCGACTTCATACGTCCGTTTGATAGAGTGCCTCATCGACAACTCCTACAAAAGGTTTGGCAGTGCGGAACCAAATGCAACATTTTCAGGTGAATGAGAAGGTTCCTATCATCCAGGCTGCAGAGGTTATTTTTTTCACTACAGCATCTGGCTGGATACTAGTAGAAAGCTGTGAATTACAGGGCCCCTTCTAAGGTCCTCTCCTCTGCCTTATCTTTACAAACGACTGCACTGAAGATCTCGAGTACGATACAATCATGCATGTAGACTATATAAAAATCCGGAAGACAACAGGCTGTACTGTACACGCACACAAAGTTCTAAAGGCGTTGACAAGCTGGTTGCGTGTTTGCAATACGGCTTCCAACGTCTAATGGAGCCAAATGTACTGCCCTGTCCATGGAAGCCGATCAGAGACTTTTCCCAAAACAGTAGCAATTTAGGAGTGGGACTTCAGTAGAAGGGGTGGATACACAATGGGTTCGCCACTTGGACCAGTTCTCGCAAAGTCTTCATGGGCAAGGTCGAACAAACGAGTCTCCAAGATACAATTAGTGACCCTGACTTCTACGGTCGATGTATGAACGATATCTTTTGTTTAACAAGTCTTACTACCGAACCCAATGACAAAGTTTAAAAGTGTAGCAGGGCGCACCCCTCTCCAAAGCTTACCCCAGAGATTAAGAAGAAAAACCAATTCGCGGTCCCTGATTTCCTTCTACGCAGGCAAGAGGATGGGTCTATCCAAACAAGATATTTAGAAAGGAAATCTGGACGTGACAATACTTTAACACTCATAGTTCGTTCCCCTAAATCGAAGACGGACTTTAGTCCAGACACTGGAGACTAGAGTGCAACGCATATGCTCTCCTGAAACCATTGAAACAGAACTCCAGCAGCCGCAAAACACGCCCCGCAATGATGACTATCTAAGGAGATTCATCCTCCGGGATATAAGAGAGCGTGCCACAAAATCTGCCGATGCAGAGACAGAGAAGAAACACTTATTTCTAAGACTGCCCTTTCTAGGAGATGCAGCAAGCGAATTAGCGAGACGACGTCCTAGAGCAGCTCTCACGAGTGCCTTACCTACGGCGAACTTATAAAAATAATAATAATAATTATTTTTATTAAAGACCCGTCGGGGTCCCATCAAAGCAAGTAAAAATAAATTTGCATGCGAATTTTAGACGAGGTAGTCAAAATCTGTACAAAGTGCAATACATAGTTTTTGAATTAGAAGTCCGTTAAGAAAAATGATTAGCGAGGGGTAAAAAAACAAAAGCAAAATTTAAAAATGATTGGATTAATTTTACAGGAGAAAAAAAAACTCGAAAAAAATAGAAACAGAAAAATGCGGGCAGGACTGGCCTGCATGTGGCGGTATAGAATGGATTATAGTTGGACATCGTCAGGACTGAAATAAATGCCAGCTGTGTATGGCATTGTATAACGGATGTCATGAAGGGTCAAGTAGGCGGGTCGGTCAGGAGTGGCCTGCATGTGGCCTTGAATAAGGCAAATAAGTGGCGAAAATGGAAACCAGTCTCCAGGCGATAGGAACCCAGATGCGGTCGGTTACATTCATCCGAGTCCATCCGAAGATGGGGCAAGGCAGATGCGACCAGACTACTAGTATATGGCGAATACAGAAGGCTTCACCAAGAGCGTTGATGAAGCGCATTCTGTGAGGGCAAGATGAAAAGCAGTCTCGAGGCGACAGGAATCCAGATGCGGTCGGTTACATTCATCCGAATCCATCCAAGGATGGGGCAAGGGAGAAACGACCAGACTACTTGTGCGTACTGCTCGCAGACTCTCCCATACTACGGTTGGGGGGCATAGAGCGACTGACGTTACAGACCACATACATTTTCATTTTGCTTAACGGACTTCTAGTCTCAAAAAACTATGTATTGCACTTTGTACAGATTTTGCCTACCTCGTCTAAAATTCGCATGTAAATTTATTTTTACTTGCTTTGATGGGACCCCCACGGGTCTTTAATAAAAATAATTGAATTGAATTGAATTGAATGTTTATCTATTCATTTACCTGGCCCTGTGGATCGGGATATATTTGCCATACAACGAGGTGTCTGGAAAAGAAGGTACGGAAACACGTTCCTGCCTGGCTAGGTAGTGGGGGAAGTAGATCGATTTCGAGTTTGACTTACGGGCATCTAATCGATACAAACCACCAAGCCGACGCTAAAGCAGCCTTTAAAGTTATCTACCGGGCGCCGACACGCTACCTTAAAGGCCTCAGAAAAACGTGTACTAGTTACAGCCGAAGCAGTGGTTATTTAATTAGCGAACCCAGCGCACTGTTCTCAGAAGACGTTGACAGGAGCAGTCTGTATTCCCTGGCCGTCCCGACGCCCTAAGGACACTCACACGAACTCCGCGTGTTTAACGTACAGACAACGCCTACAATCTAACCAGAACCCCTTTTGCTGTCCTCCCATCCTACCCAACTCCACCGTCCTCAACACGCTGACTCCGTCGTGCGGGCGGGGTGGGGACATGGAGTCTGAATAACCCTACCACTGCGATACCTTTATATCCTGTCAATAATTAAGAAATCATTATCCCTGTAAATGTATTGGCCTAATGATGAGTTACTGAAAAATATGTTTGCCAGTTGTCTTTTCAGTCATAATGTGGGAATTTCCGCACAACTTAGGTGCATTGAACCTTCAATCATCAGCTGTGACCTTCAACTTTTCGGGATTAGAGACAACGGCCTCAAAAGGTCAATTTGCACGATAACGGGTAAGTTCACAACATAACTTGCAGGTTTGATTAATTTTTCTGAAATCCAACGCTGACTGTATAGAAAATACTTTAATAAATCTGTTGCACAATCGAGCTGCTCGTCTGATCCTTCCGGTTTACTGGTGATCGTTCAGCGGTTAATCAACAGCATTTTGAATAATTTAAATAAGGTCCTGCCAGCGCATGGCCCCTTTACTTATTTATTTACCTACGAGCGAATGCACGTTTACATTTTTACTCTAGAGTCTTTGTCTTGGAGAATGCTCATACATCGCAGGTGGCGCGTATCTCGAGGTAGTTCTGTAATATTCACTATCGTGCTGTATATATACAGCACGATAGTGAATATTACATATATGATTCCAATTAGACAGGACTAAATTAAGTCATTCCTTTCTAATTAGGAAACATAGTCAATATTATAGAACTACCTGGAATACACTAGGATTACATTTAGACTTAGAGTGTTCCAGGTTGTTCTGTTATAATGATTATAGTGCTGTACAATCCCAAGACATTTCACCCACGCAAGAATGTTGGCACTTGAATGCATCTATTCCAACCGCATGATCAACTACACTGTAAAAGTACTACTTATGACGCATATTTTTTTGGTTTTCCAGATACACTACTGCACTTGTTTTTACTCCAATTTTGCGTTAAAGTTTTTAATACACCTAGGCTCAAAAAGAATCAACTTAAAAAGGAAACGCCGGTGTGGGGGGACAACTACGAATTTACATGAAAAGAAAATAACAATTTACAGACATATACCTAAATGAAGGCTAAACAGGCACTGATATTTGCAACATTCTGCGGTATTGTGGTTTTCGGACGTCCGTAGGTAATTTACTTTGGAGGTTAATACCAAATTTAATGCCGCCTGATAGATGAGAGACGTCTCTGATGGCAACAAAATTTCAAAGCATTCCTTATTTATTAGAATGGTGGGGGTGACAACCTCAGTAGGCGCCATCGTTACCCAAGCCTGATTACAGTAAATAAAAGCATGATTGGTAAATTTCATTTGAAGCAGGCTAGCTTAACAGCATTTGTAAGTGTTAAAAATTACATCTCCGATGTGTTGAAAAGGTGGACTTTACCAGGCCAACCTTATTGCTATGGTACTTTTTGTTGGGAAACAAGTGTGGTAATTTACGCTGTAAAGTCGGAAAGTCAAGTTTGCTTTACGTTCTCCTCGTCGTAAAATGCAAATTATAGTGACGTTTTCCAAAACGTAATAAACACGGTTTTCGCAGCATCCAGAATGTGGTCGAACAAACTTTGCATGTAGTAAACGGTCGTTTGTCTTAGGAGAGTCTGCAAAATTCTTCGAATAATGGAGCGCTTTTGGTTTATGTCGGCAACAAGTCGTAAATATTATTTCGATGGGGGCAAAATAGCGGAAGTTACGATTTCAGATTGTCAACAAAGTAGATGAACCTGACAGCTAACGTTGTGTGCAGTGCCATCATAGGTTAACCCCTATGGCTATTCCAAATAAATATTGTTAAATATCAAATAGTCAGAAAAAATGATATTTGCCTCTCGTATGAGCACAGGGGCCGTAGTGTATTATGAAATGTTTACCGAAATTTTGAGACGTGATTTTAATTAGGAGTGATCAATTAGCCGAGCTTGTTATATTTATTGTCTTGCAGCGTAGCCCCAGGCTGTTTCCATCATGACAAGATGCTGACATGTGAATGCGCTGCTCTTTGGACCCCTGCAAAACGATGTTTGACTAAACTCGACAACTTAAATAACATGGATTTTGCCATTGATCACGGCATCCTTCCATATGCAAACATGTTTTGTAGATAATATAAAAAAACGTCCATTCTTGTGAGCTTTCTAGTAATATTCACCCTCTTAAAGTTTAATTCTGGTACCGAAAAAGTCTTAAAATTTCTTACCTATTCAAAAGCCAACTGTTCCATAAATAAAAGCTTAACATTTCCACTTTAAACTACATAGTGTTTATTAAATTTGATCTTATAAACGGACCACGTCACATAATTTATTAGGAGCATTCGTGAACGGAAATGTAAAATATTATTTTAATGGAAGTTTCTCCATCTTAAAAAATCACACAATGTGGAATCATTATAAAACAAAATCCATTCTTACTTCGGACACATAGTTGGCGAAAAGTGTATTATTTCCAAAAGTTCGGAGGAAAGAATATCTTTATATGCCTTTTCCGTAAATATCTCTGACTTTATTGAAACATCGAAAATTAATTTCGAAAATGCACACTTACATATTTTATAGTCATGTTTGCAGGGTGTTGTTTTTAGATAATTAAAAAGAAGCTCACTCAAAAGCCCGCCTCGTGACCTGAATTACACATATCGGGATTGCACTATGTGGTATTGCATATGACGACACCACCTACGTAATCCGTTATAACAGGAATCACACCGCATAAAACGCCGCAAACAAAGTAGTCTAGCATAGATTCTTAGGAACTAGCGTGCAGATGCTACTGACTGTTCTTTACAGGCCCGTGCACATAATATCAAAGTTTCCTGGCTGTCTTCTAGAAGATGCCACTATTCTTCTATCTCACCGCATCCGATTCTGCCATACTAGAGTGCAGACCTTTTTTATTCTACTGATATCTTTAAAAATTGCATAATGTTTTCGTCTGCTGTATAAGCACAAGAGTCACAATCTCAAAGATCCATGACGCTTATTTATGCATAACTTCCATGCTTGAATAGTCACAGACCGTTGAGGCATTTTAATGAAGACGTATTCCCTAGGAGCTCAGAAAAATCTGTATCGGATCTAATGCTGATTGATATCATTGAGAAAGCCCATATTGTGGAACCTGATTAACAGTAAATCGGTATATTCTCGCGTGTTTACTTTGCCAATGAGACCCTTGGATGCACTTCCTGATGCAGAAGTACGGAGCAGCGTGTTGGCCTCGATGCAGTGAGGACCCACCACGGTAATAGTCATCCCCTGCTACTAAGCAAAAACACGAAGTTGAGACAGGAGTATTTATTTTTTAGACGCACTTGGAAAGACAACTGATTGATTTATGAGGCGTACCTACAAAACAAATGCGCAATTGGATGCAGTCAGAGTTGTCACAACCGCTCATGACTGAGATCGCTTCGGAAACCAACAGGACATTGAAGTCTCCAACAGTTAGCGCTTCTCAGCCACATGGCTCCAGTCTGTTAATGAACCATATGGGCTTATTGTCTTGCGCGTCTGAATCATGGCAGACAAGAGTGTATAACCCTGAATAAATTGCTGCCGACAACCTGTGATCTACAACAGAGGCACGGTCATAAAGGTCGAATGGATTGATGGGGCTGAGTTCACACTGGATTTAATATAGACGACAGTACTTCTTCTCCGTCGGTTCCATATCAGCTACTTCATTTTGTTGAAAAATAGTCAATGGTTAATTTCAAATTTGGCTTGGCTGCATTATCTGGGATTTTTCGGATATCAAGTCAATCGTGAATCTAAATGTTCGATTTCTGCATGGTTATGCCTATAGCCCGGACGCGTGAGTCGGCACACGCCTATGCTCATATCACCGTTAGATATTTGAGAAATTTATTGAAAAAAGGCGACATCGGGTGGGGAACACAATGTTAAAATGGTAACCGAAGGCTTCTGGACACTTTTGGTCGTTATATCGTTAATGGAAACGTTAAAATCTTCGCCAAATTCCTTCCAGGGCGGATATTTTCTTCGGTTGTTCCCTAACCGACTTAAATCGATGGTTTACGCATAAAATGATAGCGCAAATTCGACTGATTTAATCATCTCTGTCTTCTTTAAGAAAATCAACACCTAAACTCAAACTTCTGCAATTTTCTGTATCTGAAAGTGTGCTGGCCTGCTCAATATTACTTAGGACCTACAAAGCTGCTGGGAACTGTGTGGAATTATTCCTCATGTTCCAGAACAGTAGATGCACCATTTATTCACGTTCCTACCAAATTCAAGGTACGCGTGTTGTGCTTGCTCAAGTCCACTCTCTTTACTAGGTCAAATCCGAAGCCGAAACTCGGGTCAGCTTGCAGCTTTGAACCCTTACAACAGCAAATTTCACTTGTCCTACGGATGTCTTGCGCGCACCATAATTATAAATTCAGTAGTTTATACCGCGTGTACATGGGCAGATCATCGATCGCTGGAGCTCGCAAAAAAGTCGTAAAATACAGCTATAAGGAGAGGGCAAGGCTCGAAAAAGAATGCCGGGTGACCACTCTTACTTTTATACGCTGGTCAAATATTGGAAACAAAGATCCTTTTCCTCGCCGATGTGCTTGTTTATTATATGGAACGCTACCTCGCTAGCAATTAAAAGTTGCTCGAACAGCAAAGACCACTTTTAAAGGCATTCTGGACGTAGGACTTGCCTTTGTTCAATGTAACCAAACTTCATACCACTACGGCAATCGATCCGGCTTCCCTACAGAAGAAAGTCGAAAGCCTTGGGCTGGGTGACCTAAATGAGAGAAAAGAAGTTTCGCCTGCTTGATTCGCATATTCGGATTTTATTCAAACTCACTTTCCGTCTTTACAAACTCGGAAGTACTTTCAGATTCGTATGTCCTAATATGTCGAACGTATGGAAATTTACTGCATGAGTTATATTTTTTGTATCCCGGACATACTCGTTTCCGTTATCGAAAAAGATTATAGCTTTAGTCCATTTGACTAACACTTTAAATTTTCTACCAAGCGGATGGAAAGGCCACCTATAGCAATAACAGTCCATCGAAATGGGGACGCAACCACAAAAGGTCGACGGTTTGTCGTACCAAGTAACCGCCTTCTTACTTGGGAAAACATACTGCAACAAATTGGTTCTACATTTGATGACAGACCTCTTTACATCCGCCGACTGACAACGCCTAGAGGAAGAACAACGGTTTCGAATGCCGCAGACCTTGCGAACAACCAGCAGTATATCGCGGTTGCGGCGGGTGAGAGGTTTCAGTGCCTGGAGTAAGTTATAAAATTCAATGTTTTATGTTCAACTGCCCTTGTTGACTTCTGCATACCCTTTGAATTTCATATGGCTTTTAAAAATTAGTGTATATGGTGTGGCTTCGTGCTCAGTTTAGTATCACCGTGCTCGTTGACAGTTCTATTAAGCAACTAAGTAAAAAATCAGTCTGCAAAATAAAATCCAGTGAAGGCGCAGAGGAAGCTTTATATTTTACTATGGTCTCCCTTCCCAAAAGTTGCGTGAATTGTTCGGTCTGGATGCACACCCCCTCTGAACCGCCACTCATAACAACGTACTATATGAAGCCAGTAAAAAGCTGTGTTTGCAAGGACGGCATCAGAAATTATGCGCAATGCGAAACAAAACCTCCCTTGACCATTTCAAACCTTTTACTGTCTGCTGTTCCTTTCCTACAAATGACTTAACTCACACGTTTAAAGAACAGCACTGGGCCAATTTCTACGCAAAACAAACGCCTTCAAGGCACATAGATATCATTATTCTAAGTGTTTTACTTCTGAATCTCAAAACTTTAAGGTGAATTTTACGTACACCTTGTGGGTGGTGTGTGCTGACTATTTGCCCCTAAAACGGGCCACGCGATAAACGCGCTGGGCCAACATCAAGTTGGACATTAACTTCGCACCCAGTGATAGTTCGTAGACGTACTCAGTGAGGGCAACTACTGGCTTGGAAGACAGACGTAATTCGGAAAGAATTTATTACTTGTGAAGAAGACGTACACAAAGTTTACCCCACACAACCTTACTACGCACGCCTTGTCCGAGTAACAAGCGAATATCGAGGCGCCTGGATACGGGCGTGGACACATTGAAATATGCTTAACCAACGTCTGCGCGTAGCACACGTGCACACGCACAAAAACATGCATTTTAGGGAAGTGGATCCCTGATTCCTTTTTGAGCAGAGTAATAATAGAGGCGAAATTAAACAAAAGCCTGGACCTCGGTTTTAAGGACACCAGAGTTATAAGTTGTCGGCCTTTGAGGCCACTACTCTTCGCGCATAAGGGTAGTTCAACAGCGCGTGCCCCTAAAGCGGGCCACGTGGTAGACGCGCCGAGCACATATAGGGGCCAGATGGGCGAGATGGGAGTCCAGTTGGCGTCATTGGGAATGCACACCCACGACAGATTGGGACGTTTTGGCAGGTCCAGTTGCCGGTTCACGCCGCGCAGATTGGAATCCATGTCATCTCCCACTTTTTTGAGGTGAAGTGTCCCGGTCGGTGTACGTTTTGTACCAGGGGCGTTGTGGTAAGTTTAGGTGCGGACGTGCCAGCCATCTGCACCTCTGGTCTTCTTGACTCTGTCTTGGCACCGGATCCTAGTGGGGAGGAGGAGAGAGTGCGGTGGACGATGCGCAAGTCGACTTCCACTATAAACTAATTTACGCGCAAGTCACCGTCTTCGATCTCGCTCTGTTGTGGAGCGCTCGGCGGGCATCGCAGTCAAAGATGGTCGAAATGTCGTATGTTGAGGAGGGGCATTATGGATGTGCGTGCATCTGTTTTCGTGCCATTGCAGGTGGCCTCTGAAGTTTAAGACAACGAGATCAATCCATCAGCACTTATTGCTAAAGGCACACTGGGATAATATCTGTTTCAGGCTGCCCATTTTCTCTTCAGTCGGATGTATATCCAATCGTGAGCTGCAAGGGGCGCAAAAAATGCGCACCCACTCGAAAAAAATGGGGTCAGTAGGGTTGGCGGTTCGACCTTTTAATGTTCCTTTGGAATTCTTTTCATATTGAAGGTCCTGCTCTTAGCAAATGGAATCCCAGGAATTCCAACGACGGTCTATCCTTTCTAGTGGAAGTAAGAATTTATTTATCTGAGACCTTTCAACTGTGAAATGGGCTTAACTCGCGGATACCATTTTCTACCGCTTTATTTATTCTAGGCAAATTCACACCATTTCAAAAAGTACATATGGGGCAGGCAGTAGCAAAAGAATTCAGGCCTGCAAGGGTTCGGTAGAGTACTAGATCTTTATGGGGGTTGGAGTAAGTTAGGTGTTTAAGGAGGAGACAGGTGCGCAGATATTATAAGCAATAAGGCTGGGACTGCATAGATGACTCCATTTGTCTAATAAATCAAAAATTATGTCCCCTCGGACCGAATGGCAGTTCAACCGTCATGGCCAGTGATTTCCACCGTGTGCGCAAAGTAAGGTGGGCGCAGGACCGGTGACTTGCGAGTGAATTAGTTTTATGACTTCCTCTCTATCTACTGCACTCTATCCTCCCTAACCCACACGAGCCCGGTGTACTCACAAAGGCAAGAAGACCGGAGGCTGGACAAGACTAACTGAACTAAACGTCCCGTCACCGCTTACCACATACGCTTGGTCTGCGCGTGACCCAGAAGGTCACCAAAACAAAGGCGCGGCTCGTGCCCCAACTGAGTGGGAGTGCCATAGAGTCTATGTTAAAAAGTAGCCACTGCAGTCTGGCTCTCCGACCTCAGAGAGGATCGGCTTAGTTTGTCAATTAACAGCTTTGCAAGTCGAGGCTTTCAGTGCGCTGTGATGGATTCAAGCGCGTCAGATTGTTTACACTGAGGTATATGCGCAAAATGCCATGGCGATAAAGTTCCCAGAGTCGACCTCACTTTCTCTTTCCCCTCCTATACATCATTATGCTGTCCGAGCCGGTCAGTCATCTGATGCGAGGATTGAGCTCAAGCGGTTGACACAGCCGAACAGCCTGTCCTCGAGAGTCACACACACGGCCTGGCCCCCACACTAGACACCAGGTTTTCCACAAAATGGTTAACATGTAGTTGTCTACTACTGACATGGTCACCCGGAATATGCACAGTTCGAATTAATGGACTCAACTGACAAAAATAAGTGGAGAATATACAGCGTGCGCCGAAACTCACAAAAATGCCTTGCTGAAGTTCCCAGAATTATTATCAAGGAAAATGATCTCAAGTCAGTTCGTACAGTTGTAGGGAGCAAAAACCCTTTCCATCGCCCATGTCCACGGCGTTCTAAAATCACTACTTGTTAGTCTATATTTTCGCCATTTTTGCCAATACGAACCCTAATATACTTTTTGGAGTGGATGATCCGCGACATCCTTTCGTTCAAAATCTTTCTTTGAATTAAAGCCATATTTTGCTTTTTGTAAATACCGTGTCCACGCGAACTTTCTGGGACGTTCACGTGATTTACTATTCTCAGGTTGCTTTATGCTGCTCATTAAGTATTTACACGATCCAAATATATTGTAATAATCTATAATCGCTGCGTAGACGATCCTACAAAGGAATACGGATAACAGAATTAAAAACTCAACATGTGCTTTTGGCAGGACACAACTCAAGGTCTATTAATGTTCGCTGACATCAGACAGACTGAATTGCGAGGAAAGGCTAAATTTCAGACGACAACTATCAAGGCGATCTAAATCGGATGGACAGAACTCATATGGCGACTCACCAAAACGTAGAAAAGTTTCGGGTTTTTTTTATCCTCAGCAATACATCCAAAGGTATGCAAAGCTGAGCCCTGATCAGTCTTTCGGCGAAGTGCCTTCGTCCGGTCTAAAATCTTGTTGCCGTCATCAGAGGCTATGCAGGTTGTAGCCGGAGGTCAAAATCGACAGCTCGTTCGGTTTAAATCAGGACTTCACTCTAGTGGGCTTGTGTATTGTTGATTTCTTTATGTTTACAAACCTGAACAGTTGTCTTAATTAACCGGACAGTTCGCAAGAACAAATCTTAATAGTTTCAAGGAACTACGGTATAATAAGAATATCCTACTTACAAAACCTAATAAAAGAACCGATGTTGCATGCGTGCAAAAGTAATTACGTTCCAAAAGTCCAATCTATTGTAGCCGACTCTGCCAAATTTCTAAAAGAACAAAAATAAGAATAAGGCCAACTATACTGAGGCTCAATTTACCAAATTTTTACGGCTATCGTACGAAGACTGGTCTCATAATGGGCATGAAGTTGATCGTCTGAACGCCCTGGTACTACACTATTAATGCTGTACCGCCTAAAGGAAATCCAAAAGTCCGATGTGCTTATATGTTCAATAAAATACGGGAGCACATCATCTTATAATTCTGTTGCTGAATGAAAGGCTCGACCTTTCAAGTCAGTGCAACCGAACTTCAGAATCAGTGACTTTCTGGGAACGGTCAAATTGTCAGAATGCGAAGGATACCAGAACGTTAACATCAAGACTCTGTTATTCCTGATAATATTTCTCAGGTAACCCAATGACCGAAGCGATTGTCAGTTACTGTGAAGAAATTCGGCGGACTCAGACTCCAATCGAATGCGCATAGACGAGTTGCACGACTTGCTTCTTCATTAAGTTAGTTCCGATAAGTTATTTTATTACATTGCACATGGTATGGCTACGGGATCAGTCCTAGGAGGACTGTTCTTTGACACGATTATTGGGAAAACAGCGGAACTCTGTCTAAACGAGTGCGTAGGTGTCTGCATTTTGGTGACTGACGTGTTGGTTATATCTTTGCAGTTGCGAAAAAGAAAGTCGATTTCGACAACTTCTATCGAGTATAAATAATGCATACTTAGCTATCCGGCGGAGACGACAGACAGGAACGGGATATAATGACATTACGGATAAAGACAAGGAAGACTAGAATACCCGGTATTAATCGGGAGATGGCATCCAAAAAATCCGCCTAACCAAAGCAGCCTGTCTTACGGGACAGGTAGTAATAGGGGTTTTATGGGTGGTAGCTGATCGGGATGTACGAAAATAGCCGACGTAATGTCCTATTTGAACAGTTGTATGATCGAATTAGGCCCGCTCTCCGTTCCGTTATTACGAAATGGGTCGAGAAAGTCAGTATAATGGTAAAGGACGAGTGGAAGGTGTATAATCGTCTTCCCTCAGAAGGTTATCTACATTTCTTCGTTAACCACTCAAAGAGCACCAAGGACCCTACTACCAGACGGCACACCAATGCCATTGAAGCATACTGGAGTAGATCGAAAAGGAAACTCCACGAGGGAGGCCCTGTTAATGGCCAAGCTGTGTGGGCTCACATAGACGAAGTACAGTATCGTCTTTGGTTGGGCCTCGATGCCATGTCTTTGACAGATGCCTGGGAACTGTTCCTGTCCCATGTTGTGCAAACTTATCCTA
>CACRXP010000668.1:225361-240288 GCA_902702965.1 Spirometra erinaceieuropaei
CCGAGGGGACATAATTTTTGATTTATTAGACAAATGGAGTCATCTATGCAGTCCCAGCCTTATTGCTTATAATATCTGCGCACCTGTCTCCTCCTTAAACACCTAACTTACTCCAACCCCCATAAAGATCTAGTACTCTACCAAACCCTTACAGGCCTGAATTCTTTTGCTATTGCCTCCCCCATATGTACTTTTTGAAATGGTGTGAATTTGCCTAGAATAAATAAAGCGGTAGAAAATGGTATCCGCGAGTTAAGCCCATTTCACAGTTGAAAGGTCTCAAATGAATAAATTCTTAATTCCACTAGAAAGGACAGACCGTCGTTGGAATTCCTGGGATTCCATTTGCTAAGAGCAGGACCTTGAATATGAATAGAAATCCAAGGGAACATTAAAAGGTCGAACCATCAACCCTACTGACCCCATTTTTTTCGAGTGGGTGCGCATTTTTTGCGTCCCTTTGCAGCTTACGATTGGAGATACATCCGACTGAAGAGAAAATGGGCAGCCTGAAAAAGATATTATCCCAGTGTGCCTTTAGCAATAAGTGCTGATGGATTGGTCTCGTTGTCTTAAACCTCAGAGAGCACCTGCAATGGCACGAAAATAGATGCACCCATACCCATATTGCCCCTCCCAAACATACGACTTTTTAACCGTCTTTGCCTGCGATGCCCGCCGAGCGCTCCACAACAGAGCGAGATCGAAGACGGTGACTTGCGCATGAATTAGTGGAAGTCGATTTGCGCATCGTCCACCGCACTCTCTCCTCCTCCCCACTAGGATCCGGTGCCAAGACAGAGTCAAGAGGACCAGTGGCGCAGATGGCTGGCACGTCCGCACCTAAACGTACCACCGACCGGGACACTTCACCTCAAAAAAGTGGGAGACGACATGGATTCCAATCGGCGCGGCGTGAACCGGCAACTGTACCTGCCACAACGTCCCAATCTGTCGTGGGTGTGCATTCCCAATGACGCCTACTGGACTCCCATCTCGCTCATCTGGCCCCTATATGTGCCCGGCGCGTCTACCACGTGGCCCGCTTTAGGGGCGCGCGCTTTTGAACTACCCTTATGCGCGAAGAGTAGTGGCCTCGAAGGCCACCAACTAATAACTCTGGTGTCCTTAAAACCGAGGTCCAGGCTTTTGTTTAATTTCGCCTCCTCAAAAAGGAATTCGGGATCCACTTCCCTAAAGTGCATGGTTTTGTGCGTGTGCACGTGTGCTACGCGCAGACGTTGATTAAGCATATTTCACTTTGTCCACGCCCGTATCCAGGCGCCTCGATATTCGCTTGTCACTCGGACAGAGCGTGCGTAGTAAGGGTGTGTGGGGTAAACTTTGTGTACGTCTTCTTCACAAGTAATAAATTCTTTCCGAATTACGTCTGTCTTCCAAGCCAGTAGTTGCCCTCACCTAGTACGTCTACGAACCATCACTGGGTGAGAAGTTAATGTCCAACTTGATGTTGGCTCAGCGCGTTTATCGCGTGGCCCGTTTTAGAGGCAAATAGTCAGCACACACCGCCCACAAGGTGTACGTAAAATCCACCTTAGAGTTTTGAGATTCAGAAGTAAAACACTTAGAATAATGATATCTATGTGCCTTGAAGGCGTTTGTTTTACGTATAAATTGGCCCAGTGCTGTTCTTTAAACGTACGAGTTAAGTCATTTGTAGGAAAGGAACAGCAGACAGTAAAAGGTTTGAAATGGTCATGGGAAGTTTTGTTTCGCATTGCGCATAATTTCTGATGCCGTCCTTGCAAACACAGTTTTTTACTGGCTTCATATAGTACGTTGTTATGAGTGGCGGTTCAGAAGGGGTGTGCATCCAGACAGAACAATTCACACAACTTTTGGGAAGGGAGACCATAGTAAAATATAAAGCTCCCTCTGCGCCTTCACTGAATTTTATTTTGCAGACTGATTTTTTACTTAGTTGCTTAATAGAACTGTCAACGAGCACGGTGATACTAAACTGAGCACGAAGCCACACCATATACACTAATTTTTAAAAGCCATATGAAATTCAAAGGGTATGCAGAAGTCAACAAGGACGGTTGAACCTAAAACATTAAATTTTTAGAACTTACTCCAGGCACTGAAACCTCTCACCCGCTGCAACCGCGATATACTGCTGGTTGTTCGCAAGGTCTGTTGCATTCGAAACCGTTGTTCTTCCTCTAGGCGTTGTCAGTCGGCGGATGTAAAGAGGTCTGTCATCAAATGTAGAACCAATTTGTTGCAGTATGTTTTCCCAAGTAAGAAGGCGGTTGCTTGGTACGACAAACCGTCGACCTTTTGTGGTTGCGTCCCCATTTCGATGGACTGTTATTGCTATTGGTGGCCTTTCCATCCGCTTGGTAGAAAATGCAAAGTGTAAGTCAAATGGACTAAAGCTATAGTATTTTTCGATAACGGAAACGAGTATGTCCGGGATACAAAAAATATGACTCCTGCAGTAAATTTTCATACGTTCGACACCTTAGGACATAAAAATCTGAAAGTGCCTATGAGTTTGTAAAGACGGAAATTAAGTTTGAATAAAATCAGAATATGCAAATCAAGCAGTTGAAACTTCTTTTCTCTCAGTTAGGTCACCCAGCCCAAGGTTTTCGACTTTCTTCTGTAGGGAAGCCGGACCGGTTGCCGTAGTGGTAGGAAGTTTGGTTACATTGAACAAAGGTAAATCCTACATCCAGAATGCCTTTGAAAGTGGTCTTTGCTGTTTGAGCAACTTCTAATTGCTAATGAAGTAATGTGCCGTAAAATGAACAAGCACATCAGCGGGGAAAAGGACCTTTGTTTCCAATATTTGACTAGCGTATAAAAGTTGAGAACGATAACCCGGAATTCTTTTTCGTGCCTTGCCCTCTCCTTATAGCTGTCTATTATGACTTTTTTGCGAGCTCCAACGATCGGTGATCTGCCCATGTACACACGGTATAAACTACTGAATTTATGATCATGGTGCACGCAAGACCTCCGTACGACAAGTTGAATTTTCTGTTGAGAGGGTACAAGGCTGCAAGCTGACCCAAGTTTCGGCTTCGGATTTGCCCTAATAAAGAGAGCGGACTTGAGCGAGCATAACGCGTGTATCTTGAATTTAGTAGGAACGTGGATAAACGGCGCATCTACTGTTCTGGAGCAAGAGAAATAATTCCACATAGTTTCCAGCAGCTTTGTAGGTCCCAGGTAATATTGAGCAGGCCAGCACACTCTCAGATACAGAAAATTGCCGAAGTTTGAGCTTACGTGTTAATTTTCTTAAGGGAGACAGAGATCATTAAAGCTGTCGACTTGGCGATCTCATTTCATGCGTAAACCATCGCTTTAGGTTGGTCAGGGAACAATTGAAGAAAATATCCGCCCTGGAAGGAAGTCGGCAAAGATTTTAGGGTTTACATTAACGGTCTAACGACGAAAAGTGTGCAAAACTCTTTGGTAACCCATTTGCCATTGTGTTCCCCACCCGATGTCGCTTTTTTTCGAGTAAACTGCTCAAATACCTAACGGTGGGCATAGGCGTGAGCCGACTTATACGTCGGGGCTATAGGCATAACCATGCAGATATCGAGCATTTGAACCCCTGATTGACTTAATATCCAAAAAATCCCAGATAATGCAGGCAAGCCCACTTCGAGATTAACAGTTCACTGTTTTTCAACATAATGAAGTAGCTTATATGGGACGGACGTAGGAGGACTACTTTAGTCTATATTAAATTCTATGTAATCCCAGCCCCACCAATCCATTCGACATTTATGGCCGTGCCTCTGTTGTAGTTCACAGGTTTTTGGCAGTAATCAATCCAGGGTTATACATTCGTGTCTACTATGATTCAGACGCGCAAGATAATAAACCTATTTAGTTCATTAACAGACTGAGGTCATGTGGCTGAGAAGCCCTAACTGTTGGAGACTTAAATATCCTGTTGGTTTCCGAAGAGATCTAAATCATGAGCGATGGTGACAATACTGACTGCGCCCAATTGCGCACTTGTATGTAGGTACGCCTCGTAAATCAATCCGTTGTTTTCCAAGTGCGTCTGAAAAATAAATACTCCTGTCTCAGCCTCTTGTTTTTACTTAGTAGCAGAGGGTGGCTATTAGCGCGGTGAGTCCACACTGCATCGAGGTCAGCACGCTGCTCTGTACTTCTGCATCAGTGCTGTTAATCAGGTTCCCTAATATGTGCTTCCTCAAGGATATCGATCAGCATTAGACCCGATAGGAATTTTTCTGAAGTCCTAGAAAATACGTCTCCATTAAAATGCCTCGACGGTCTGTGAGTATTCAAGCATGAAATTCATGCAAAAATAAGCGTCATGCCGCTTTGAGAATGTTACTCTTGCGGTTATACAGCAGGTGAAAACATTATGAAATTTTTAAAGATTTCAGTAGAGTAAGAAATTGTCTGCACTCCGGTATGATAGAATTGGATGCGGTGAGATAGAAGAATAATTGCATCCTCTAAAATACAACCAGAAAATTTTGATATTATGTAAAGAACAGTCAGTAGCATCTGCATCGAGAAGAGTGTCGTACCTCCCAAAGCTTTTCGCTGCGATTGAAACCGTGAACAAAAGGTTAGACAATGGAGACAATGACGAGGATATTTAAGGTCTCAATGAGGTCTTCGATGTAGCCAACTGGCGATTAGTCGAAAAAATATCCCATGATTGCTGAATATGGACTTTTTTTCATGTGTCACAGTCGCCACGCTAGTTCATAAGAATCTTTGCTAGACTACTTTATTTGCGACGTTGTACGCAGTTTGATTCCTGTTATAAGGGATTACGTAGGTGGTGTCTTCATATGCAATACCACGTAGTGAAATCCCAAGATTTTTCATTCAGGTCATGGGGCGGGCTTTTGAGCAAGCTTTTAAAGCCGCCTTAAAACAACACCCTGTGAAAATGATAACTAAATATGTAAGTATGCATTTTTGAAATTAATTTTCAATATTGTTTTATAGGGGTTCAACGTTGTGTGATTCTTTAAGATGGAGAAATTGCCATTTAAAAAATATCTTAAATTTCCGTTCACTAGTGCCCCTAATACATTATATGACGTGGTTCGTTTACAAGATCAAAATTAATAAACACTGTGTATTTTAAAATGAAAATGGTAAGCTTTTATTTTTTGCACCCTTGGCTTTTGTATAGGTCAAACATTTTAAGATGTTTTTGGAACCAGATACTACCCCTCCTAAGAAGTAAACTTTAAAAAGTTGCACAGCACTAGAAAGCTCATAAAAATGAAAGTTTGGTACATATTATCTACAAAATATATTAAAACATAGAAGGATGCCGTGATAAATGGCAAAATCCATGTTATTTATGTTGTCGATTTTTGATAAGCATCGTTTTGTAGGGGTTCAACAAGCAGGGCATTCAAATGTCCGCATCTTATCACGATCGAGACCGTATGGGACTATGCTGCAAGACAATAAATATAACGAGCTCGGAAAAGTAATCACTTCTAATTAAAATCACGTCGCAAAATTTCGGTTAACATTTCATAAAACAACCCGCCCGTTGTGGTCATACCTGAGGCAAGTATCATTTTTAACTGAAAATTTGACATTTAACAACATTTATTTGGACTCTCTATAGGAGTTAACCTATGAGGGCACTGCACACAGCGTTAGCTGTCAGGGTCATCTACACGGCCAACTCTGTTAAAAATCTGAAATCGTAACTTCCGTTATTTTGCTCCCATTGAAACAATATTTACGACTTGTTGCCTATATAAACCAAAAGCACTCCATTATTCGAAGAATTCTGCAGATTCTCCTACGACAAATGACCTTTTACAACATGCAAAGTTTGTTCTACCGCATTTTTGATGCTGCAGAAACTGTGTTTACTATGTCTTGGTCAAGCTATTGAATTTTGGAAAACGTCCATATAATTTGCATTTTACTACAAGGAGAACTTAAAACAAACTTGACTTTCCGATTTTATAGCGTAAATCACCACATTTATTCCCCGACAGAAAAATACAAATACAAAAAGACTGGCTTGGTAAAGTTGACCTTTTCATCACATCGGAGATGTAATTTTTAACATTTCAAAATACTGTTAAGCTAGCCTGCTTCAAATGTAATTTACTAAATATGCTTTTATTAACTGTTAGCAGGCCTGGGTAACGATGGCCCCTAATGAAGTTGTCAAACGCCATCTTTTAAATAAGTATAATTTGAAATTGTCTTGCCATCAAAAACGTTTCTCATCTATCAGGTGGCATTAAATTTGGTATTAACCTCCAAAGCAGATTAGCTAGGAAAGTCCAAAATCCGCAAAACCTCAGAATGTTGCAAATATCAGTGGGTCGAAGACTAGACGGGGCCACAAGGGAGTGGTGCTAGCAAGTTTATTGAATGTTAATTTGTATTTGTCCTCCCCAAACCGGCATTTACTTTTTAATTTATTTTGAGCCCTCCGTCTTTGAAATGTGAGTAATCGTGCCTTTTCAGTGCTGTTTCACTGCATCCTCAGTTAGTCAAACAACATGTTTCCTCCCTTACAATTCCTGTCAGTCCTGTCTAGTCAGAAACATATACAGCACGATAGTTAATATTACAGAACTACCTAGAGCTACGCGCCACCTGCGATGTATGAGCATTCTGTAAGACAGTGACTCTATAGTAGGAAGGTAAACTTGCATTCGCTCATGCGTAAATAAGCAAGTAAAGGGGCCTTTTTCGGGCAGGACCTAATTAAAAGTATTCAGCTGAATACAGCATGCTATATAGCATGCTGTTGATTAACCGCTGACCGATCAGCAGTAAACCGGAAGGATCACACAAACAAATCAATCGTGCTTCAGGCTTTAGAAAGTATTTTGATACAGTTATCGTTGGATTTCAGAAAAACTAAACAGACCTGCAAGTTATCTTGTTAACTTACACGTTATCGTGCAAATTGAGTTTATAAGGCCGCCGTCTCCAATTTCGAAATGTTGAAGGTCACAGCTGGTGATTAAAGGTTAAGTTCACCTAAGTTGTGTGGAAATTCCCACATTATGACTGAAAAGACAGCTGGAAAACATATTTTAAACTTACTCATGATATGACCATTACATTTACATGGATAATGATTTCTTAATGGCTGACAGAATATAAATGCGTCTCAATGGCAGGGTTAGTCAGACTACAAGTTCCCACGCCACCCGCATGACGGAGTCAACATATTGGCAATGGTCGAGCTGGGGTAGGAGGGCGGGGGCGGAAGGGGAGTTCAGGTTAGACTGCAAGCGTTGTCCGCATGTTAAACACACGGAGTGCGTGGGAATGTCCTTAGGGTTACGGTACCGCTGGAAAGAGAGATTACTTGTGTCAACGGATTCCGACAAAAAGGCGCTCGGCTCGAGAGTAGAATGGCTGCTAGAGTTCTCCTTCAGTAGTTTCAGGAGAGCATATGCGTCACACTCTAGCGTCCAGCCCCTAGAATAAATTCCGTTTAAGACATCGCTGAAGGAACTGTGAATTGATGTTGATAATTTTCTTACGGGGGACACAACGAGAAATAAGCAGACCCAAAATTTCGTACAGTTTTGCAGTGCAAACATTTACATCCGAACTAAGGAAGAAATCAATCCAGTCGTAGGAATTAAGGTGTGTTAGTAATTCGGTTGAGCGAGTTGATCGGAAATTGCGGAAAAAGTTATACTT
Source organism: Spirometra erinaceieuropaei (assembly GCA_902702965.1). Lineage (NCBI taxonomy): Eukaryota > Metazoa > Platyhelminthes > Cestoda > Diphyllobothriidea > Diphyllobothriidae > Spirometra > Spirometra erinaceieuropaei. The sequence continues at coordinate 233,045 of CACRXP010000668.1, forward strand.
TGGGGACAAGGTTTTGTCAGTCTCGAATTCCAACGTTGAAACAACTATGTCATGGTCTTAGCCCACGAGTGGACCTAGAGATGACACCGGCGATGGCATGCAGCCTCTACAAAAAATTAGGTCAAGTATGCTTGATCCTCGGGTTGAAAAATCGACGACCTGAGTCCACATCCCAACATCCACAGCCTCAAGAAAGTCTTCGAACTTTCTGGGGCCTGAAGGCGGAGACCAGCGGACTTCAGGGAGATTAAAGTCGCCCGCAACCAATTGATACTTAAAGCTTAAGTCGGCCGCAGCATGAAATGCCTGTGAGAGTAAACGATCGCAATTTTCGTTGGCGTTGGGAGGGCGATAGACACAGCCAACGAGTAAGGAGAACTTATCTTAAGAGCAACCTGGAGCCAGCAGCTCCCTTCTACTGCGGAAAAATGCGAAAGGTCAAGCGGCAAAATTGTAAGTGTTTGCTTGACATAGTCGTAGCTGCCCCCACCACGGCTATCTTGGCGATCATTTCGAATGCAATTATAGCCTAGAAGCGAGAGTTCGGGGTCAGCTACGGAGGCTGATGCCCATGTCTCAGTTACTAAAACAATATCTGGACAATGGACGAGCACCAGAGTCTGAAGCAAAGGCACCTTATTAAGCAAGGATCTGGCATTTAAAATAAAAATTTTGAAGGGAAAGGCTGTTTGCTTCTGAGGGAGGTGGACTACATCGTCCATTGTTGGTCTTCCCACGGAGCAAACGGTCCGGATGTAACCATCCGGTTCTGCAAAAATTTTGGTGGCATCAAAAAATTCTGACGTGGATAAAAAGGGGTAGGATTTGGGGGAGGGAATGACGGGCAGGTAGACTGGTAACCATTGATAGCTTACTCATTTTCGGCTGGAGATCCACGGGCCAGATACTGCAACACACTCCCGCCGGAACGAAACTGAGGATCGGATGAGTTAACTGATCCAGCATGGACACTAGCATGAGGAATACATTGGTAAAACGGCCGTGGAGGAAACAAGTTAGGCGGTTGAGGACTCATTGCTTCCATTGGAGCAAGAGCTCTATTTAACGGCTGGAAAATCGGCATATTCGGTCTAACTGCCTCGAAATGAAGGCTGGGGGGCAGTTGGGAACACGCTACGTTTTGGGTCGGGCTGTTTGAGGCACTGTTAGCCGATTGTGGAGGAAAAGATTTTATAATGGTGCTGGATTTATCGGGTGTCCGAGTGGCTGAGACAGCAATTGGATTTGCCTTTGACTTAGGCACATGCTTAAGCTTACTAGGGGTTGCTGGGGGAGTCGTTAGGGACATTTGTATACCAGGCGTGTTGTTGCTTCAAAAGATCTCAACATAAATAATAGTCAAATTCCCTACGGTATTGACTATGTCGTGACGTGCAGAGGCCGCAGATAGAGTTGTAAAGGACTTATTCAAACTGACAGTAGATGTCATTATCCTGGTGTTGGTTTTTGCCGATTTTAATTTATCCAGTCTTCGCTGCAGCGGTATGAGGTCTGGCGAAACGGAGCAGTGCCATTTACGTCAGAAATCTCTAGTTATCTCCCTCCTCGACAAGATAAAATCGACTTCTATCGTGGAGAAAAGGGTAACTAGTATCGGCGCATTACGCGAACGCAGTCGTTGAGCTTGTGCGACACTAAAACTCAAGCCACAACGTTCTGGGAACAAATGCGCCCCCTCCATAGCAGATAAGTGGCTCGGAATGTTTCTCAGTACGAAATTATGCTTGCGTTCATTTCACTCCTCAGTTTCAGAACTTATTACCCCAATAAGTTTAAAAGCTTGTTCACTTACTTTGTCTGAAGTACTGCTAATGTCGCCATATAACAACTGATCGAGTATTTCGTCGGCTGATGGCCTGCTACGACTAGCAGAAGCGTATTTTTGGACGATTGAAGGGTCAAGAGGTTCTACATGTACTAAAGGGATTTGTGAGTTAACCTCATCTGCAGAAGTCGAAGAACATATGCTGGCAACTGCTATGCCTTCGGTGGCTGGTTCGGTGCCTTCCAGGACTGGTTCGACGACAACGACGCCGCCATCAGAAATCTGCTAGCTGAGAAGGACCGCCTACAGAAAGCCTACGTAGATCACCCCACTGAATACAACAAAGCTGCCTTCTACCGCAGTCGCCGCCAACTGCAGCAACGTCTGCACGAGTTGCAGGACGCCTGGACTGCTCGCAAAGGTGAGGAGATCCAAGGCTACGCGGACCGCAACGAATGGAAGAACTTCTTCTCTGCGATAAAAGCTGTCTACAGCCCGCCGACGAAGGGCACTGCTCCTCTTCTCAGCGCCGATGACAGCACTCTCCTGACTGAGAAGACACAAATCCTACAGCGATGGGCCGAGCATTTTCGAGGCGTCCTCGATCACCCCTCTTCCATCTCCGACGCCACTATCGACCGCCTGCCGCAAATGGAGACCAACGTGGACCTCGACCTCACGCTATCTCTCCAGGAGACCATCAGGGCAGTGCAGCAGCTCTCCAGCGGTAAGCACCCGGATCGGATGCGATCCCTGCTGAGGTCTACAAGCACGGAGGTCCCCAACTGATGGATCACCTGACTGCGCTCTTCCAAGAGATGTGGCGTCAAGGTGAAGTCCCGCAAGATTTCAAAGACGCAACCATCGTGCATCTCTTCAAGCGCAAAGGGAATCGCCAAGTCTGCGACAATCACCGCGGCATCTCCCTGCTGAACATCGCCGGGAAGATCTTCGCACAAATCCTTCTCAACCGCCTCAATAACCATCTGGAACAGGGCCTTCTGTCGGAAAGCCAATGCGGCTTCCGTCGTCATCGTGGGACCACGGATATGATCTTCGCCGCCCGTCAACTTCAGGAGAAGTGTCAGGAGATGCGGACCCACCTGTACTCTACCTTCGTGGACCTGACGAAAGCCTTCGACACGGTGAATCGTGAAGGACTGTGGAAGATCATGCAGAAATTCGGCTGTCCGGAGCGATTCACTCAGATGGTGCGTCAGCTGCACGACGGTATGATGGCGCGAGTCATGGACAACGGAGCCGTCTCAGAGGCATTCGCAGTGACCAACGGAGTGAAGCAAGGAAGCGTGCTGGCACCAACCCTCTTCAGTCTTATGTTCTCTGCCATGCTGATGGACGCCTACCGCGACGAACGTCCCGGGTTCCGCATCGCCTACATGACGGACGATCACCTGCTGAATCAACGACGGATGCACTTTCAATCGCGCGTATCCACAACCACCGTTCACGCACTCCTCTTCGGCGACGACTGCGCCCTCAACGCCACCTCGGAAGAGGAGATGCAACGGAGCATGGACCTGTTCTCCGCCGCCTGCGAGAACTTCGGTCTGGTCATTAACATGCAGAAGACGGTGGTGATGCACCAACCGCCACCCGTCTCAGCCACACCCCGGACGCGCCGCAAATTAACGTGAATGGGGCCGAACTGCAAGTGGTGGATATCTTCCCATACCTGGGCAGCACCCTCTCCCGCAACACCAAGATCGATGACGAAGTCGCCAACAGGATCTCGAAAGCCAGTCAAGCCTTCGGTCGCCTCCAAAGCACAGTTTGGAATCGTCCCGGTCTTCAACTGAACACGAAGCTGAAGATGTACAAGGCCGTCATCCTGCCGACGCTACTGTAGGCAGCAGAGACCTGGACGGGGTACACGAGACAGGTACGCCGACTGAACCACTTCCATCTTAGTTGTCTTCGTCGCATCCTGAAGCTGAACTGGCAGGATCGCATCCCCGACACTGATGTGCTGGAACGTACGGGAATCTTCAGCATCTACTCCATGCTGAGACAAATGCAGCTGCGCTGGAGCGGCCACCTGGTGCGCATGGATGACGAGCGACTACCCAAACAACTCTTCTACGAAGACGTCACGATAAGTTCTCGCCGCCATGGTGGTCAAATTCGTCGATACAAGGACACACTGAAGTCCTACCTGAAGCGACTGCAAATCAACCCGACCAACTGGGAAGAGCTCGCCCGCGATCGTCCGACATGGAGGAGAACAGTGAAGACGGGCGCTGCTATCTATGAAGCCAACCTCATCTCCGCTGCCAAAGAGAAACGCGAAGTCCGCAAATCCCAACTGCGCTTAGTCCTCAACGCCGACGCACAACCGCCTCCAACGTATCCTCGATGCCAACGGACATTCCGGGCTCGAATCGGCCTCGTTGAACGTCTTCAAATCAACTCAATTTTTGCATTCAGAAAAGCTTCCTTAACTTTTGGGTTCTGAATCCACTGATCGACTCTACCGTAGCGATGGCGTTTGTGGTCTTTGATCACTATGGCCGGTCTCACCACCTGTTCCTCAACGCCTCTACTTTGACTATCCCCAACTTCATGAAAGGAATTGACGTCCGATAATCTCCGATATCGTGCAACCCCCCCCCCCCCCCCCCTTCTTGAAGGTCGAAAATCTACCGCCAGCAGTTTTTTTTCTCCTGAACCCTCCAAACCATAAAAATCACCATCAAATATAGATAGATAGATAGATAGATAATTTTTATTAAAGACCCGTCGGGGTCCCATCAAAGCAAGTTAAAATAAATTTGCATGCCAGTTTTAGACGAGGTAGGCTGAATCTTTACAAAATGCAATTCATAGTTTCTGAATTAGAAGTCCATTGAGAAACATGATGATTGAGGGATGAAAAAAAAACTCCTCGGAAAAAGTTAAAAATGATTGGATTAATTTTACAGGAGAAAAAAACCCCTCTTTAAAAATAATAACAGAAAAAAGCGAGCAGGACTGGCCTGTAGGTGGCGGTATATAACGGAATGTTTTCGGTCATCGTCAGGGTATCAATAAATGTCCGCCTTGATGGGTACCAATGTGGGTCAGACAGGACTGGCTTGCATATGGCCTTGTATACGGGATTCACAATTGAGATCGTCTGGGCCCGATTGGTACGCCGCGTCAAAGAGGCCAGACAAGAGGAACCGAGATGCGATCGGCCACAGCACGCTTCGAGCTCAGCCGAGCAGTGAGGAAGGGAGGTACGACCGAACTTCTAGTAGACAGTGAATACTGAGGGTTCCGCCGTGAGCGTCGACAGACCGCATGAGGTCGGAATGCGGGAGATGACATCAAAAACCGCGAAAATTGTCGCTATGGGGGGAAGGATAGCGATGGATTTAGAAACCAATTAAAAACAGGGGTTTCTAATGATATAATTAAGAGTTACCACTTAATTTACCACTAAATCCCAGGAGGACCCTTCTCGAAGTCAAGAATCTGAGTGTTCGGGAATGAGACCGTTAACAGTGCCTTTATGCTTTCCGGTGTAAGATGGTTGCGTAATTTCGACTTGAATATCAGTAACTTAGGCGATAATCTAATTTCAGGCGGAAGACTATTCCAAAGGAAGGCATATTTGCAAGCAAAGAAGAGGGAGCGCTTAGATGTAGTACAAAGAGCCGGCGGAATCACCATGCAGGATTTGCGCGTGGCATAAGACCGATCTCTCGGAGTGAGAGTGTCAATGTGCGGAAGACTGGAGCTAGAGTTGATGCGAAAAAGGAAGCAAAGGCCAGCTTTGAATCTTCTTACCCACAAAAACTTCATGTTCGCCAGCTGACATCTCTGAGTATAAGAAATACTGGACGAAGCTTGAGAGAACAGTTTCCGGGTGAAAACCCTCTGAACATTTTCGATTTTATTACGGTCGCAGGCGTTCATTAAACCGAAGAAAGGACAGCAATATTCGAGGACTGGAAGAACAAACATTTGATAAAGTCTTAGCTTCATTTCCGGAAGGAAGAAATTATGCGATATGAATCCACATATCTGCGCGGCTTTGGCAGAGATTCTATCTGCATGAGGTGATAAAGCAAGTTTATTTGTATAACTTAGACCTAGGTCCTTTATGGTGTGGCATTCTGAGAGTGGGTTATTCTGAAAAATTATGGGACCAGGAAGTATATTTTTATTCTTCTGGAGTTTTTTTCACTGCTGGTCGGATTTGTGCTTAATCGCTTCCCTTGACAATGCCTGTAAACTGGCATTTAATAAATTAAATTAAATTTAAATTAAATTCAATTAAATTAAACTGTACCTCTTGGACCACAACATCAGCCGTCCCTCCGCCCGTCTCTTCCTCATCCTCTTTGCAACCGAATAACTCTGTGAATTCTTCTGAACCACCACTTCCATCCTCCTCCTCCTCCTCCTCCTCCTCCTCCTGTCACTCACGCGACAACCGACACCACACTCACTGCCTTTGACTCCAGCGATGAGGATCGGGACTACACCTGCCCTCACTGAGCCCGCACCTTCACCTCACACAATGGCCTGGTCGGTCACTTGCAAATCCATCGCACAGAGACTGGCGAACCAGTGCCTGGAGCACCAATCTACACTCACCGCACTCGTCTCCACTGCTTACAATGCCCTCGCACCTTCACGCTTCGCATGGGTCTATTCGGCCACATGCGCATTCACGAGAGAGGAACTGACCTCAATACCGACTCACCCATCATGCCAAACCCCGCGACCACTTCATCACCCTGCGCCTACACCGCCCTTCCCGCAACTGACACCGGCACCACCGAATTCACCTGCCCACGCTATCCACAATGCATCGCACAGAGACTGGCGAATCAGTGCCTGGGGCACCAACCTATTCCCACCTCACTCGACTCCACTGCCCACACTGCCCTCGCATCTTCAGGCATCGCATAGGCCTATTCGGCCACATGCGCATCCACGACGGACTGCAGTAGACAACCGCCGGTTACACCACACATCCACACACTCCCTACCCTCCTGCACGATCACCACCTCACATCAAAACTCACTCACCCCATGCACCAACTGCCACCTTCCACGCAAGTGGGAAGTGTGCATCTTGACTCGGTTCCCATGCGGCTTTGGCTGCACGAGTGACTTGAGTCCGAGACTATCCCGACACGTCAGGTGTCGAGGATAGGAATGTTGCTGATTGACGCCCGCTCTCGGTCCACACAGTTCGTCGCGTTGTGTGGAGTGGCGGACTAGTGGGCTGGGAACGGGCTGAATCTGCACCTTCCACGGTCCTCTCACGCAAGTGAGAGTCACGCCGTTCGACCCCCGTTGTGTGAAATAGATAGATAGATAGATAATTTTTATTAAAGACCCGTCGGGGTCCCATCAAAGCAAGTTAAAATAAATTTGCATGCGAGTTTTAGACGAGGTAGGCTGAATCTTTACAAAATGCAATTCATAGTTTCTGAATTAGAAG
>CACRXP010000668.1:250662-295624 GCA_902702965.1 Spirometra erinaceieuropaei
ATTTCCGATCAACTCGCTCAACCGAATTACTAACACACCTTAATTCCTACGACTGGATTGATTTCTTCCTTAGTTCGGATGTAAATGTTTGCACTGCAAAACTGTACGAAATTTTGGGTCTGCTTATTTCTCGTTGTGTCCCGCGTAAGAAAGTTATTAATCTTCTGGTGTTGTTTTCCTACCCTTACCCTGTCGTCGCAGATTGCGCAGACTTTATCGTCGATTCCAACTTCAGAACGACGTTTCTGTCTTTTTCTTGATTTGTGATATGTTGATCGGGTTTAGAGATTGACTGAAGTAAATCAGCTAGCCGAGGAGATTCTGTTTACGGAAAACCATTGAGTAAATGTCTCGAAGCTTTTCTCTGGAATAATACGGACTCAATGTTAGACGCATCATTCCATCCTCCGAGATGCTCTCGGAAATCCCATAGTTGATGCCCTTTTAACCGCTGATATCTCCAATGCTTTTCTGTCTAAAACGTTCATTGAATACTTGACCACGCCGCTTCCGACCATCCGGGCACTGACTCGGGCAGTCCTAGAAACTATAACTTTCACTTAGTGGGATGTGACTGTTGCGATTCGGCGTCTTCTTCAATCTTATAGTCCAGGACCTGATGGTGTCCCAGTAAGCATTTTAAAAGCCAATGCAAATGCAATTTTCCCATCCCTCTTATGTAAGATACTGAATCTCGCTCTTGAAAGTGAAACTAATCCTACCTTCTGGAAGGAATCACACATTTTGCCCATTCATAAGCACGGCAAATCCACGTCATTTGAGGACTTTTGGCCAATAAACACCCTCTCCGCAGTTTCGAAGATATTAGAGACCTTGATCGAAGATAAGATGATGTGTCACTTAACAGAGAATAACCTACTGAGTGCGGCTCAGCATGGATTCCTCAAAGCTCGATCTTGTGACACCTGTCAACTCTCTTTCTTTGACTATGTTCTCCAATCTCGGGACAATGGATTTGCACTTTGCACGGTATGTTTCGATTTCACTAAGGCTTTTGACCGTGTTGACCAGGCTCTTCTTCTCTTGAAACTGCCCTCTTTCGAAATAGGTGGCAAACTTTTAAATTTTATAACCTCTTAACTGGCCACTCGTACACAACGCGTTAATATTTCCAATGCTTTCTCCAACCCCACACATGTGAGGAGTGGAGTCATTCAGGGCAGTGTACACGGCCCCTTTTATTTTGCCTGTTCGTTAATGATGTACCCGATTTATTCAGAATGGTAAGCCTTTCATGTATGCCGATGATCTGAAAGTTGCATATCGATATAAGCCGGTAGATCATGACATCTTGCTTGAGCTCCTAAAGAACGATCTACAGGCTTTCGCCCAGTGGTGCCGCACATGGTGCCTTTCTCTTTTCTGGCATAAGTTCGTAGTCATGGTGGTTGGCGACGACCGCCTACTTCAACTAAGTAGTGAAGGTCACGCCATAAATGTGCCTGGGGTTATTAACGATCTGGGCGTATCGTACTCCAAGAGCCCCAATCTTTCGGAACACTGTGCCTTGATAGTCTCCAAAGCACGTCCGAAGCTTTAAAACTAGGGTCATTAGAATGCGCCTCTACAACATGTACGTTAGACCTAGTCTGGAATACGGTTCCTTTTTATTTAACCTCATGCGTGCTACTGAGCGGAAGAAACAAGAATGCGTCCAACACTTTTTTACCAAGAGAATTTTAACCCCGGAACACCGACATTTGTCTTACCAAGAACGTTGCCGGCTTACAAACCTCGATCCTTTATGGTTCCGTAGATTACAAAAGGGACTGTTTTTGCTATTTAAGCTCTTATATAATCACACATTTAACCCACTCACCTCTTTAAGACACCATGTCAACCCACGACGTAACAGTCACCTTCAGGTGTTTTTATTTCTTCCTCTGCCACGTACTACAGAGCAGAGTACACACATAAGGCATGAAAATGCCTCACTGCCACAAGAGGTATCACACGACCAAGATGCCTTGATAAACGGGGAGACCTGCGTTAGCTATACCATGACAACTGTCTCTGAAGGGGACATTGATGACAACAAAAACTTTCGCGATGCAGACTGTGCGTATAAAAATAGACGACAGCTCCCTATTAATCGCAATAAATTCATCATCATAAAGGGTATGCCTGAGTCTTCTTCAGACATCGCAAAGAACAGAAAAAACCACGATATATAATTATTTCAGCAATACCTCACATCCCTATTACAAGAGAACGAGAACATAACTCTCTTAAAATAATTCAGAATAGGACCAATTAAGGATTTGAAGGGCGATTTGGGACATCACAGACCATTAAAAATTATTCTCGAAAGTTAGGAACAAGCACTGTTACTTTCGAATAGAAAACCAGAACTGCAAAATGCCCACCCAACAATTTTTTCAGCGGGATTTCTCACCGGCCGAACGGGAGAAATGGAGGGAACTCAAGGCTGAACTCCTCAGAAGATACAATTCCGGCGAGAAAAACCTAATAATAATGAATGGGAAAATCGTAAATGTTCGGAGTTCATTCCTCTGGAGACAACCAATAACACTAAGCATAATGAACAACCAGATACTAAGGAAAGAACGCTTCTATCTGACAAATCGATAGGAGAAAACGACGGACAACAACCAGTCCAATCAAACAGCAGTAGACACGGAATTCAATTCAATTCAATTATTTTATTAAAGACCCGTCGGGGTCCCATCAAAGCAAGTAAAAATAAATTTACATGCAAATTTTAGACGATGTAGGCAAAATCTGCACAATGTGCAATGCATAGTTTTTGAGATTAGAAGTCCGTTAAGCAAAATGAAAATGAAAAAAAATGTAAAAAAAACGAGGGGTGAAAAAAAAACTCCAAAGCAAATTTTAAAAATGATTGTAGTTATTTAACAGGAGAAAAAAAAACCCTCGGAAAAATAGCATCAGAAAAAAACAGGGAGGACTGGCCTGCATGTGGTGGTACAAAATGGAATATAGTCCGACATCAACATGGCCGAAATAAATGTCAGCTGTATATGGCATTGTGTAACGGATTTCATAAAATGGTACGTAGGCGGGTCGGTCAGGACTGGCCTGTATCGCCTTGAATAAGAAAAATAAGTGGCGAAATTGAAAACCAGTCTCAAGCCGATAGGAACCCAGATGCGGTCAGTTTCATTCAACCGAGTCCATCCGAACATGTGGGGAGATGCGACCAGACTACTAGTATATGGCGAATATAGAAGGCTTTGTCAAGACCACCGATGGAGCGCATTCTGTAAGGGCATGATGACAACCATTCTCGAGGCGACAAGAACCCAGATGCGGTCGGTTTCATTCAACCGAGTCCATCCGAACATGGGTGGGACATGGGGGGAAGGGAGATGCGACCAGACTACTAGTATATGGCGAATATAGAAGACTTTGTCAAGACCGCCGATGGAGCGCGTTCAGTAAGGGCACGATGACAACCAGTCTCGAGGCGACAGGAACCCAGATGCGGTCTGTTACATTCATCAGAGTCCATCCGAGGATAGGGCAAAGGAGATGCGACCAGATTACTAGTATATGGCTAATATAGAAGGCTTCGCCAAGAGCATCGATGGAGCGCATTCAGTGAGGGCATCATGAAGATCAGTCTCGAGGCGATAGGAACCCAGATGCGGTCGATTACATTCATCCGAGTCCAACCGAGGATGGGGGAAGGGAGATGCGACCAAACTACTAGTATATGGCGAATACAGAAGGTTTCGCCAAGAGCGTCGATGGCGCGCATTCTGTGAGGGCACGATGCATGAACTAAAAAATTGGAATAATTAACATTNGAAACACGAAAGGAAGCGAAGAAGACTTATGACAAAAAATAGAAAATTTCGTCAGGTCTACACTGGAAAACTGTGCAAGGGATTAAGAAATTGAATCCAAAAATATAACTTTCACTTATCTTTTCAAAATCGTGCTGCGCGCATTTTGTCGAGCCTTAAGCCTTCCTCTCAGTGCGTTAGGACGTCCAGAAGGGCAGCTAGTGTCCTCTTTGCCATTAAACGAACTTTTGTGGACATAGACAAAGAGTTATTTGGAAAATTATACGGAGCGTTCATTCGCTCGCATCTGGAATATGGAATCCAAGCGTGGCGCCCGTGGCTAAAAAAGACAATAAGTTGCTAGAAAGAGTTCAGAGGAGAGAAACAAAACTTGTAAAATGCCTCAGGACTTTACCTTAAATTTGCCAACTTAGGGAACTGAAACTTTTTCCTCTTTAGTACAGGCAGGTTCGAGGAGATCTCATACAGGCCTATCGGATATTGAGGAACCGGGAATGTGCCCTAAACCCCGACGATTTCTTCACCCTGGCCACAACAACAAACCTGCGTGGGAACTCTCTAAAACTTAGAGGATCCCAATGCCGCCTGGACGTTCGCAAATACTGTTTTTCGCAGCGAGTCGTCGGTGCCTGGAACGGGCTTCCCGAGGACGTAATAATGGCGGACACCGCGGAGACGTTCAAGCAAAGACTCGATGCATATTTGCTAGGACACTAACGCTTGTATAGACAAAACAGCTCCGTGGTGCCAAACCAACGCCTTGCATACACATACCGCTAATGTGGATGACTGTCATTCCATTTTACTGAAGTCATCTACAACTGAATGTTCTAAAGTTTTGGTCCTACATTTTCAAGGAAAATATTCTGCTAAGTGTATATATTACTGACAACATTTCAGTACCATGCTTATTTAAAGTAAGACATTGCATGTACCGTTTACAATAGGGTTTTCAAAGGCATTGCCTATTAATCTTAAATATACTGAGCTACTGACCTACTGACCTATTTCACCATCGAAACTGATCCAACCCCTTTAATTCCTCCGTTGTCTGATGCATCTCTCAGCATCGTTAATTTTTCGCCTGAAACTATTCAAAAACTGATAAGCCATCTTCCTAACACTCACTCAGTAGGCACGGACAATATCTCAAACTCTCTCATACAACGGCTAAAAGATTTTCCTCCTCTGCTTAGCAAACTCTTTTCAGTATTTCTCATAAATTGCATCTTTCCTGGCTATTGAAAAACTTCTATTATTATTCCTGTATTTGAGTCTGGCTGTCGTTCTGACGTTCAGAACTATCGAGGTGTCCATAAAACACCTTCTCTTGCCAAAATCCTTGAAAAAATTATCGCCTTGAAAATTACCAACTTTTGCATAGCCAGTCAATTTACTAGCCTATAGTAGGCGGACCGTCTTGACTTTCCGGCTGGGGGCCTAGTTGCAAACAAATGTCTGTCGGTTTGATGAAGTAGAATGGAGACGGGGTTGCTTTTCCCTTTCCTGAACGATAAGTCTGGGATTTCACCATCAAGCGGACAAACAAAATCTCAAAGTACATGTATGATCCAAGTAGAAAAGATATAGTGATGGGGTAACGTGAGACGTCAGAGGCGCGGGGAAGTCTCGTGGAACAGTAGGGGAGAGGAAAATCTTGTGGATCAGGAAGATGGTTGACGTATCGCGATATCCACTGAGTGTTAAACAGTATCAGGACTTAGTCCTCTATCCTTATCTGAAGACGCTAAAAGAGAAGACGGACACTCAAAGCCTCCCGTCTCCTTTTTCCTGCTGGCTCGTCTTTTCTCCTTTTAAGCAAACCCGTCTTTTGGGTTCTATAGGCGATTCACAGCATGGTTTATACCGGATCGCTCTTGTGAAACTTGTCATTTGTCGTTTCTCAATCTACTCACCTCTCTTCGTAATGACCATTTATCTGTTGTCGTTATTAATTTTGACCTTAGTAAAGCCTTGATAAAGGACCACATAAAAGACTCTCTGGGAATTCGCAGTCCCCTAAAAGAATTTATCAAGTCATACCTGTCTAATCTTAAACAAAATCTTTTGGTTGGATCTTCACTTTCAAGTGAAAGGCGTATTGCAACTGGTGTCCTACAAGGTACCGTTTTAGGTCCTCTTTTGTTCTTTCTTTACATAAATGATATCTCGTCGGCAGTAAAAATTTCTCAATCATTTATTTATGCCGATGACCTCAAATGTGTATATTCATCCAAAAAATCTACGAGCCTTCATTGCCTGGAGCAAATCCATGCTGACTTGCTTGCTGTCTCAGCTTGGAGCTCAAAATGGCTAATGGAATTCTCTCTGTCTAAATGTCGCTATATGTGTTTTGGACCTGACAGACTGCCACAACCGGTGGTCTTTCAAGGAACACCTATGACTGAATGTACCACCATCAAGGATTAAGATTTAAGCTACACTAGTAATCTTGGTCTCTCGTCACACGCTGACAGAATTACAGCCAAAGCTGCCAAGACTTGTGGCTTTATTTCTTACACTTTCCCTGTTTTAAAATTAAATTAAGGCTCTATCGTATGCCTGTATTCCCCATTCTCGAGTATTGTGGCGCATTCTTTGCTTCGATGAACGAGGCTCGTCGTTAAAAAATTGAAAATATTCAAAGACGTTTGACTTGAAAACTTAAAGACATCTCCTACTTGGTTAGATGCCGGCTAACTAACCTATATTTTTGCGGGTTCGAAGACTAGAAGCAGGCTTCTGTCTCTACTTTCGCATTAATAATAGTTCAAATCTTCCTCGGATTTCAGCACTTACGCCCAGCAGCCGTTCACATAATCTTCGCAGTGCTTCCTTGATTATGATTCCTCTCGCTTCCTCCACCTCTAAGCGTTCTCTTTTTTCGCTTCCAGGTAAACTTTCCTCGGGAATAACCCCCCCCCCCCATAAATATGAGACCTTTAGATATTGTAGACATTTTAAGAGAAGGCTGCACCTTTATCTAAATACTGATTCGATTAAACTTTTATTTTTCTCATCCTCCCCGGACAAAGTTTTCTATGACGCCGAGAAAGGGCCAAGGGAAATATAGGACGCCACCATCAAATTTCTGTATCCGTTCAAATTTCCTTCTTTTTTGCGCAGTATCGCTTCCTGGGATCCCTCATCAGAAATGTTAATTTGTTCGATTTTTCAGTTCATGTTTCGCGCCCCTCACAGGATATGCTCTATCGACGCTCTTGGCGGAATCCTCCGTATTTGCCATATACTAATTATTTGGTCGCATCCCTCTTGCCCCCCCCCACCCTCGGATAGACTGGAAACTGACTGTAACCGATCGCATTTGGGTTCCTATCGCCTCGAGACTGGTTTTCTACTCGTCACTTCGACATGAAAGACCTTATCCGGCATATGAATTCTTCATTGATGATACCCGTCGCGAACTTTTTACTCAATACCACATACAGGCCAGTCCTGCCTGACACTCCTACTTACCCCTTCATGAAATCCGTTATATACTGCCACATACAAGCCGGTTCTGTCTGTTTTTTATACATTCAGGAGCCACAATTTTTTTTCTTTAGATTTAATGTAGTAATAATCATTTATATAGGTAAGGAGTTTTTTTCACTGCTTGCTCATTATTCTTCGTAACACAATACTTATTCGAAACAATGAATTAAGTATTGTATAGATTATACATATTGTTCTAAAAATCGTGCAAAAGTTATTCTTACTTGCTATAAACGGACCCCCACGGCTCTTGAATAAAAATCATTATTATTTTTACATGGGACAGAAACCTGGACAATGTACGTGAACCAGGCTTTGAAGCCCGACCATTCGAACGTAGCTGCCTACACAGGACACTGCAGCCGTGGTGGCAAAATAAACCTCAAACAGGGAAGTCCTTAAACAGCCTGGAATCCTCAACATCGAAATTACACTGAAGCAAATCTGACTACGATGGGGCGGCTGTCATGCATATGGACTACGAGCGCTCACCCGAGCAGCTATTCTGAGACAACATTTACGCACACGTTGGTCAATAGTCAGATCAGCAATAACACCACAAGGACATCGGGAACTCGCCCAGAATAGTCGGACATGGAGAACATTGAAGACCGGAACAGAAGTCAAGAAGGCAACCCGAAGAGCTGCGGTCGGATACAGATTACATCTGCACCACTGTTGCCACGACGTTTATGACTGTCGCCAATGGCGAGCAAGCTCTCGATGATCTGTTATCATCCTCTTCATCATGAGAGAAACAAGCGCCATGTCGACGCCAAGGACGACCATCCCCACCACCGGTGGGGGCTCTACCAACGCCCTATCATTTACCACAATCCCCACCATCAATGCCAAAGCTTATTCTTGCACCAAAAATTCGGACTCGATTCCAATCCGTCCCCATCGTGGTCACACCTGTACATGGCGTATCGGCCCGGTCGGCCACTTCTGAATCCATCACAGTGCGACTGGTGGACCAGTGTCACGATAATCGACATGTCCCCGTCTCGCACACCTTGACCCACGGACATCCAGTAACAACATAATAATTTTTTTAATACTTATTGTTATTCAAGACCTGTGGGGGTCCTATCATAGCAAGAAAATCTGCGGTAAACCGCTGCAGGTTCAACCCTATCGCTCTCACCTCTCAGCCCATGCACCACCAAACCGGAGGCCATTCAGAAGAAAAAGATGCGACCGATCGAATAAGAAGTTTTCTGAGCCGACATTTCGGCCTTACGCTCAAAACCGTCATCACTGACAGTTATGGAAAATGATAAGTAGGGCACAAGGTCAACATTATTTAAAGAGTGTAGTTGCCATACAACAACAATCCTCATGTCTGGCAGCACTTACGCTCATCGCTGGTGGTCGTAGTTGATGCGATTACTGACTGCTGGTCCGTACCCCAGTCGGTATTTGCCGGGCTTTCACCCACGCTGACGTTTCTTGGCGTAAAAAGTATTCGGCCATCTTGATCGCTGTCACAGTGATTAATGGTCGCGCGCACCCTCCCCGCACGGCTGGTAATTTTGCCTGGGTAAAATTGCATCAAAACATGGTTCCTGCTGTCTTATGGCCAACAGGTCATGTTTTTTGCGCACGTGGGTGAGCAACCAGCCACTGCGGTCGGTACCGCCACCAAATGACTGGCGGACTCTGTTAGTCCACGAGTACACGGAAGAGAGAGCGAGGCCGACTCAGGGATTTCATCCCAATAGCAGTACAGCGCATCTTTCATAATAATGACACTGATGCCCTTGAATCTATCACAATATGCCAATAGTCTCTTCCTCGAAGACCAAAAAACAACACGATAATTCGATTCTTGCTGTCAGTCCTTCGCTTGCACATGTGCGGACTGCCTTACCGCTAGACTGGGAATCGGATTAAATGCCGCCTATGGCATTACACTCAGTTGGTATCAGAACTTCCTCACTGCTTCTGTGACGCATTCGTTATATCAGGCACTGCTGGCGAGCCCGAACCCGTTCGTTTTGACACTGCCTTCTCACCGAGTCTAGGACGGTGGGGGAGAAGGGAGTGCGACAGATGAAACGCAAGCCTTCTATCACTATGCAGTGATTCGCACGCAGGTCACCATCTGGCGCCCATCAGGCCGCAAGGCATACGATGGACAATATCGTAGGAAAGGTCGAAATGACCCATGGTTGTTTTCTCAATTTAACCCTATTTTGGTAGTTTTACCCGTTTTCAGTTTCCAGCCCACATTTCTATTTGTTCGTCTTGACCTTCGTATTCCCACAGCTTCTCGTTTAAAACTTGCGTTCTCGCCTGTGGATGTCATACTGCAGCGGCTGAATTCTCTTACTTAGTGAACACACGGATAAGCGAGCACCTGAGCTCGTTTCGCAGTCCGTCGGAATGCTGAACAGAATTGTTGGCGCCACGCTGAAGGTAAACATGCAGGTGATATGTGAACAAAAAGTCAGCATGCATGAAAACTATACGATGCCAATAGGCGTATAACCATGAAATAAGGGTACAGTAGAAAATGAGAGAGAGTGCTACGTACGTAATACTCCATGTGGAATGGGGAGCGTTCTGTCACCTCTGTTAGATTGCCGGTGACGAATTCAGCGCTGGAGAAAACTACAGAAGATTACATGGGGATTCTGGCTGTGCGTATGTGTATGAGAGAGAAGCAGTCGGTGGAACGATTAATTCGGAGTGACACCAACACCGTTACTGGCATTCCATCACAGTGTTCTCATCCAGGGTCTATGCCTTAGTGCTGTCTTTCACCTTGCTTTAACAATTCACTCAATAGGTGCCATAATAAACCTATTCTAGTCTATTAAATCTGATGGTTAAATAACAGGTCAGGAAGTGCGTAGAGTTTTTGAATGTTGGGAACGCTTTCGGCGTGGGATCTAGGGCAGACATGGTGTTACACCGAGTCGGCAGAAATAGCCGGCACCCTTCAACCTCTACGTCTACCTTTTTCTCTATCTTTACTTTGGCACCTCTCACGGCCCTGCCTGCAGTTGCTCACAGCATAGCAATCCCCGCCGTTTGTTAAGCGGACACGTTGACGTCACATTTCTACCCAGACGGATCATCCTGCCTGCTGCGCCTCTCATCTCTCCACATACTATTTGTCATTCTTCGACCTACTTGAATTCATTATGTCACCTTGGAATGCACACCACGTCATTGATTCAATATATTTCGC
Source organism: Spirometra erinaceieuropaei (assembly GCA_902702965.1). NCBI lineage: Eukaryota > Metazoa > Platyhelminthes > Cestoda > Diphyllobothriidea > Diphyllobothriidae > Spirometra > Spirometra erinaceieuropaei. The sequence goes on from CACRXP010000668.1 coordinate 261,169, forward strand.
ATTGAGCGAATGTTATTATCGAAGAAGATAAGGAAGACCGAGATGGCCATTCCTGGCTCCTTAGCCGTCGTCAGACAGCCATGCCAAACTCCGAAGTGTGGAATACCTGGGGCTAGATCCCGCGACCTGATAGCTAGAAGTAAAACACCAAAAATCACTGAATCACAGGTTCGTTGTCCTATGGATTTCGATGGGGAATATACAATGGTAGAGGGGACGCTCACCGATCGTCCTTCCGGAATTCACTCGCTCCGTATGAAGTATCGGTGGGCGCCCCTCTACCATGGCATATTTTGTACTGTTTAACGTTCCCATTCTCATATCCCAGATGAAAATGACAAAAGGTTTAACAAATCTTAAACTCAATCTAGGCCAGGATTCATTTCAGTGTTTCGCTGACTCTGTGTGTGCTATTCTCGACATCTGTGGACGCTATGGTCTGTCACGATATTGTTCAGCTTACGTGCCACCGTCTCTCCGCTTTGTTATAGCCCTTAGCTTCAACGGTTCATTACATTGCAATCTTTCATATTTTTTTCAAATCTCAATTGGAAATTGGCGTCAAATTGTTCGACTTCTCGAATAAGTACAGTCCACTACTGCCTTAACAACGATAACGGTTTTAATACGCTGTAATATCAGCGGCAAATGTGATGATTAACTGACTTAGTGGCGCTGTTCCACCTTGACGGGTGTGATGTCCTTCTTCCGAGTCCAGGTTTGTCTACCTTGTTTTTGATACTTACCTTATAGAAATGGCGGACCTTTGCGCGCCAGTGGTATCTTTATGATGCATATATGCAGTGCCCCATGTTGTCCGGGGAGAAAATTGCAGCTTATCTCAAGGGGACGCATAAGCGTATCTACGACCCAAGAGGCGACGTCGGCGACAGTGTCATAGTTTTTAACAGCCGAAACATTGCTGCAAAAGACAACAGTTCGTACTGGAGACGTTTCCTATACACCACGCACACACGGTACATTTCTGGATAACGTGTTTATTTTTGGTTTTCCAGGTTTGGCCCCTTCCGTGTTGAAGACACCATGGCTGAGTTGCACAAACGCGACCCGACCGAAGTTAGTCCCTTGTCCTACAGGACTTCTTATTACCTAACACTTATATAACATGCCGGTTTGTCGATGTCTGCTGCATTTTGTACAGAATGCGCACGTGCGCTGAGGCTCTAATAGATGGCGTATATCTCGATTCAGAAGAGCAGTTCTTTTTTAAAAGTCGTATCGGTCTTAATCAGGAGATGTCTATGGATGTGCCGACAAAACTACCACCGAACGCATCAGAACCGCCCCTGCCTCTGTTTCAATGGATGGTTAAACTAATAAAACCATTGTTTTCAGGTCTTAGGATATTATTCTTGTGCATTATTTACTGTTCCGAAACTATTGTTCGGCTGGACGTATATCCTCTTGCTGTGAGACTTGGATTCTTATCTCTGCTGCTGTTAGTTTCCACGGAGCCTCCGAGTAGTCAATATATCGTCTTCTATTTCCCTGTCCTGAGGCTCTTGGCGTGAAATCAAGAGTCGCATCGCGCTGTCTGTGCCCGTATGTGCATTTTCGCGGTCCAAATAGCTGCTTAGGTTTACCTGCTACTCCATGACCCTGTAAGTTCCTCCTTGCGCTGATAATCGCCAGCGTCGCCGTCAAATAAGTGTAGGAAAAGTAGTCTATCTCCATTCGGGATTTTTAAACTACTTCTAGTCAAGCTGGTGCAGACGCGAGTAATGCTTGCGTTTGGTTGAGTATCTATTTCCCCTATGGCTGCAAAAATCCTGAGGCGAATGCTTTGCATGAATATACGCATGCTTTCCCGTAGGGTTTTGAGCTAATTTCAGACGTCAAATCTTCACGCAGTCAAAAGAATGTTCTCTAAGAGCGGTTTCCTCGACTTTGCCAATGAATGAATAATTTTGTTGATCTGTCCTGTGATTACTTGCCTGATGTAGTTTTCACCAACAAGAACTAGATAATGCACTTTGCAAAAATACTCTGTGGGGCCTAATTTGCAGACTGCTAGCGACTATATTTCCGGTAGACATTTCTCTTTAGAGATAATGAAGGTCCAGATACAAAGCGTGAATTCGCAAACGGTGTTTTCCATAAAAATTGCAAATTACATTACCATGTTTTAGGTGATCAGACGGGAAATTCGTGTCCATCTGCCCAACCGTGTAGCCAGACCCGACTGGCTCGCACGCCTTCACATTTTCCCCGATGGTATTGAAGTGAGTCATTGAACCTTACGATTTTCCTGCGGTCGTACCCAAAGTTTATTATCTTCACGTTGCACGTAGTACCTTTGTCTCATTTAAGGCTTGCTTTTTTCACCGGATATAGTACAATGATACCGTCAGGATTGCAGTCACGTACAACACAGTGCCTGTTTATTTGCAGCTGGCTGGGAACGACTAGCAAACTGGAGCTCCTATGGGGTCACCCATTTCTAGCTTCCTAGTTGAGATCTTCGGTCGCATTATCTGACGACATTTTGGTGTCACCAGCTTTAAAAATGCACTAGTACAACTCGGTGTTATTCCAAAAAGCCTCATCTTTCTCCTGCATACTCGGGCAGTAGTGAGCAACTTCATAGGCCTCTAGGCGGTGAACCACGGTCGACCTAGTTGTCGACTATGTGCGAGGACGTGTGGGAGCACACCTTGTTGTCTCATTGCTGGCTCATTCTCGTGCATCTCATGTCACCCATATCGCAATAGCAGCAGGGCACCAATTCTCTAAAGTCGTCTTTCCGCATATTTCCTTTCAGACCGTGCCAGAGGAGCTGTTGAAAAACGTTTCTGGCGTGATCCGCCAGGTCATGCCCGTCCCCAAACGTCTGGACTCCTACACAGCGGAAGAAATAGAGAATTATCCTAAGCTGTTTGATTGGTATGTTCACCAGCGTACTTACGTTCATTATAGTCCCTTCTCATTTTATTTGGTGCGCCTGCTGTAGGAACGTGGTTCTGAAGCCTGTGTGAGTGCGCTCATGAACAACATAACCTTAATCGATACAAACAATACTCTGACCCCTAGATTGGCCATCCAAACAAGAACTAATGTCGCGGTAACTAGGAAAACTATGGTATTAAAGGATAAGTGTTGGGCAATAATTTATCCTGAAATATAGAATTGACTTGGTCGGCAAACTTAGAAATCTGGGCTAAATGCAAGAAATTACCTAGAAAGCCGGGACGGTGGCACCAAATAGTCCGCCTCCGACCTCAAGACTCCTTTCCGAGACTAGACAGCAAACTGACGACTCCACGGAATTTTTGGAAAATCTCTTATAGCCACTCCACTTGCCTTGTGACAAGCTATTCCGTGGTGACTGGTTCACCAACTGACGAATTAGGCCTCACGCTATACTATTTAAATTTGTAAGCACCATTAAAGTTGTTGTGTGATCATGTCCTTTTATCAGAACGCAAGTCCTAATTGCATCTACCTTTCGGTTTTCAGGCCAGATGATTATGCTGTTGGCCGGTTGAGTCCACTTACGAAGCCACGTCCACGAGCTGGAAAGACTCCTAAATAGGCTTCTCTACTCTTATGCGAATGTATTTTTTTCCTGTTAGCAATGTCTTTTCAGTAATTATAAGGGAAGTTTGCGCGAAATGTCTGCAAGTAAAGCCAATTTGAAGCTGGATTTCCTTGTAAGTGTCGACGTAATGCCCGCCAGCTAGAATCGCGGCTTTTCATACGACAACCCTCTTTAGACGTTACTTCGAGTTATTAAGGAAGTTTGAAGCCACCCAAATAAGAAACCAGAAGGCAGATCTAAGACAACGATTAGTATCACCAAGGGATCATTAGTTACTCTACCGAGCTTAAAGGGCATACTTCATATGTACAAAAAATTACTGACCTAAAAGCAACTGGGAAATCGAAATCACCATAGAAAATAATGTTGACCACGGGTCCGTCCGTAGCTCATACAAAAGACGGTTCTTAGTAGCAACTGCAACATGCACGGAAAAGGAAAACTAGAAGGTAGTATTGTTGAAATGCACTTGGCGCTGTCTGAAAGGAAAAGGCAACAGGTTGTCGTCAAATGCTAGGATCCCGAGGAGAAGAGGATCGTGAATTCCTTGTAGTCAGCCGTATTGATTATTTTCGGCGGCCGGGTGCTGCAGCTTTTGAAGGCTTGAAGGAATCTTTGTTTGTTTTTGTCGTACAGGAGCTTTCAAAAATAGAAATATTGACTAAGTCCTAAGAAGCTTTGTCAATGGCAAAATTCTCCTGTTAAAGATACAATTAAAAGTCGACCAAATGTACCCAGGTACCAAAATTAATAGACGATGATCTGTTGACTAGAGCTTAACTTGTCCTTGAACTGAAAGTCATGACGAGAATTATGGCTTCTCTTCCTGCTTCAATAAACGTTTGCCCGTGGGGTATTGCCAGCCCTGACACGACTCGTCCTCATGAGTCTGTGGGAGTACGACCGATGCGTGAGTTATCAAAGACTCCAACTCCTATCAATGTCGCGGGCCGAGTGCGCGGAAGCGCCTTACAGTAAATTCGAACTGTCCTGACGGCCAAAAGGACGATAAATTCTTCCCATGAAGGAAGGCGGTCTGTCAAGAGATTTTGCAATGCGATCTAAGATGCCACCAAAAGTGCTTTGCGTTCAATGTGCAGTTCCGTAACACAATCAATGTGCCATGGTAGTGTCGCATGTTTGGCTCGGCCTACCCAACATTCACTGGCTGCAGGACCGTTAGAGTGTGCGTTCAAAGTGGCTTGCGAGTTAACTGTGCCAAAGCCTATTAATAATGTATTAATAATATGTATTAATGCATCCTGCAGTCCACACCGACTGACTGCTGATGGGGTAAATGGGTTCCACCATCAAAGTAATTCTTGTGTTCACGGTCTACTGGGGAGTGACGAAAAGCCTAAGTATCTTTATACTAGGTGGGCTTGTGCTAGAGTTTCTTTCATGGCGGGGAGTCACCATATTTTCAGTAGTCACCATTGCTTTCTCGTCCGGATAGTCACCGTCTTTAAGTTACGGATTAGGGGAGCCACAGACCGTCTGCCACACAAATTTTAGAGACCGCATGTGATACTAGGGAGGAAAATGAGGACAGTCACCAATACATGACGCAGCATTTAACGGGCGCGACTCAAATAAAAGGTTACGAACCTCGTAAACGGTTATGGATTTTCGCATACAACATCTATTCGCAGTGGGCAGTGACCCCACATCGCGAAATTTCCGATGAGCTTTTATGTTTTGCCGGTGACGCATTTCGGCGGACTATGGTAATCGACCTCGCCGGCGGAGCGACACCAACACCACATACTATAAACAGGTTCACAGCATAAAGTCGAGACAGACTCCAGCACGATTCGCGAAGCAGTCGACTCGCAAATCCGAATCCGTTCGGAGAGCGTTCACACAGTTTCGCCTGCGGGCCACCGGATGATTGCCGTAAAGGCTGACAAGTGTTACAGTGTTTGCCGCCTTCCCGTAAACCGTTGTGTCTGTTTTTCGCCAATGGGTTGCCTGGTGAACGCATCGAGAAAGAGTAGCTGTTGCCCCCTTCCACTCATAGCACGCTATTTCTGACGTTGACGGACGTGGCCTCGACGTAACAACGCCAGATCGGTTCACGCAGGCTGAAGGCGGTTTTCGCTAGCTCCTGTTGGGCTAGTTTAGTTACTAAACAGAGGATCGGAGATCCCACTGGAATTATTTTGGTCTGATCACAGGCTTATTCAGCATAGTAAATGTTTTGAGGCCTAATTCGAAAGTCTCATGGGATGATCCACCTTGAGTGGGCTATGATTTAATTGCATGCACCTTCTAGTTTCTGGCGCAAAAATTCGCGTGCCAATTTATATGGCCTGGGTGTTGGTGCCTTGACACCGGAAGAAACAATCGTTTCGTCCGTCCGAGTTTTCTGATCTGTAATGACCCTACTCTGGGCGCTTGTTGCAACACTGCGCCTCGCGCGTCCCAATGGCAGCCTGGTTATGGGCCAATTACAGCGGCTAACCGACTTTAAGACCGAATAAGACCTGCCCTCGCACAAGCCTTTCCAACGGAGAGGCCGGGCGTGTGTCCTCGTCTGGCCGCCAGCCTGTTCCGACGTGTTCTACATTCATTCTGCACAAAACACAATGTTTTATCTACTGGCGCGCAACTTCCCTTTCTATTCGGGACCGGGTCCGAGCGTCGTACAGGCTAGGGTCTGTCTACTAGTTATGCTGCCGCGACAGGTCTGAAGTGAGGCGAGAAGCTTACTATGCTAGGATAGCAGATTTGTGTTGGAGCCAACCACCACAACCCCTACTCCCACTTCCGTCATCATTCAAGACGCTCCCGAAGACCCGACAACCACCACCCTCATCATCACTATCCTCACCTCCAGCGGTGTGGACTCAGTTCCAACCTGTCCTAATTGCGATCGCACAGTCATCCCGCGCATTGGCCTGGTCGGTCACCTGCGAGTCCATCGCACTGCACCCAGCACACCAACGCCAGGTACTCCCAGATACACTCGCTGCACTCTTTTTCGCTATCCTGTCGGACAGAGTTTTTGTTGTCATCGGTTCCCCCGGCTCTCACAAGTACGGCTTTCAGGGCTGCACTGAAGTCTGGTGGGTCGGCATCCGCGGTTTAGAAGGTTTTATGCTTTAGCACTCGCAGTTGTCATCCTGACAGCTGTTTAGACAGGAAGTGGTGGACCGATTCCGCGCTTCCTGTGTCCCTGCACAGCCATCTTCACACATGCGGCATCGGTCGATGATAGGTTATAGATGCCTGTAACTGCCACCTGTTCAGCTGTCGTCATCTCTGATAGTATAATATGCCAAATTACGGAATAATTATCAGGCCAATGAAAAAAACTGGCGAATAAATTACAGCAGCTCGCGAATCGTGTACGGACAGTCAAGCAATCGTCGCACCGAGTAAGGCCACAGTCGACGAATGAGGAGGTGGTTAAGTGTGACAATTGTGTGGTAGCATAGTAACAGCGCCCTATAAGTACAGTACCCCTTGCGTGTGCATCACCCTTATCTGCCGTTGTCTCTGATGATTGGTTCGAGTCCGAAACGTCAAACGAATAACACTTTTGTTCCAGTGATGACATCCCCTTTTTCTCAATTCATGCGATGCAATTTCGAAAGTGACGGCGTAGTTAAAGGTTAGAAAGTGAGTCTGGAAGTCTGGATGTCAATACCTAACGACAATAAGTAGAAAAAACGTTTTGTGCGAGGTCGGTCACTATTTTTCTATGATCGGGTAGAGACTGCCGGTATACGTGAATAGGTAATTAACTTGACGATGACAGGGCGGAGATAGGTGAATGGGAAGGCGACTTACCTTTTTCAGCCTATCTTTTTCTGCGTCGTCCAGCTGTCCGGCGCGATCGATATCCCTGTGGGACAGGCGTACGACAACAGAAAGGGGATAACCCCGCTGCAACAATTCCTTTGCCTGCTTTATTTTGATTTCCAACATGTGGTCATCAATCTGTGCACGTAGTCTAAGGTGCTTCGACTTGACGCCAGAGGCCGAGGCGGCTGGAACAGAGCCCGACGCCGGCGTTCCAATTTTGAAGACCGGAGTTGGAGTATCTTCAACCTAGATGGGTGTGTGGATAATTCGTAAGCGGATAATTAGACTTGACGTCCATTAGGGGTCAGATACCGCCAAAGAATGATTATGGTTGTCAGACTTGTCGTCTTAAGAAAGGAATTCACCAGTCTTTGAACTTTCTGTTGGTCAGCTGAGTCCCTTCGGATATTACTAACTGTTGTGGCAAGGTACTCTGTTCGTGGATCATGAGCTCGAGGTAATTAAGTGTAAAACATCAACCGGTGAGCAGGGAGGTGGTGACTGTTGGAGACAGTTGGATAGAGCGTATTGTTGCTGAACACACCGAATTCAGGCAAAAGCTGTTATTGCATGAGGCAGACCGCTTGATGGCCGAAGAACCGAATATACAGTACCAATAAACAGCATTATGCAAGCTGATAGCACTTTACCAATGAAGATTTCGAAACCACCTACTGTTATTTGAGAGTTCGACCATACTTAAAGTAATGCTACCAGGTGGATATTAGGATGAAACAGGTATGCAATTAATTAACACTTACTAAGAGCAGAGAAAACCCCGTCTTTCGAATTAAAGACTTAAGTTTGTCACTTGGAATTTCGGCAAATTCGAAATCTGCGCCAGGAGAGATTAGACAGGAAAATTCCTTCGGAAGATCTTCAGTGACCAGCCTAACAACTTTGTGCCGTGCAAGTAAACTGACAGCTGAGGATTCGCGCAGAATGTCATCCTCAGCAGGACTTCGAAGTCCTGATTTCCAATTCCGAGGAGTGGTAAGAGGTAAACAAGAGGAAGGTCGAAGCAAACTGGTGAAATTTCGAACTGAACGACAAGCCACTCGGGTCAGCATTATTGTTTCTTGAAGAACTACTAAAAGGCAAGTACAAGAGAAAAGTAAGGACCTAAAAAAGAGAAAAACGATCCAGTTTGTGAAAGAGTTCCCCCGGATTTAAATAGAGTGCACACAAGTGAGCCAATAAATGCGAAAATTCCCCACAGCCATACTACTGCATGCCTACAAACGATGAGGCCCACTGGTCGCAAAAAAACATTAGAATGAATGTTTAAAGTGGAGCACACCCTCTCTCCGTAGGTGTAGGATCCAAAGGGGCAATCAAAGAAACTAAATGGACGGAACACAGTTATATCGATCCTGACCACCGAAACATGCGGCATAAATGTTTGAAGACAACCTTATTTTCAGCCTCCTCCGCAAAGCGCACTGTTGCTATGATACTTCAACGGCGTCGTTCATTAATTAAAGGATGATCGCAGTTTCAAGCTTCGGGATCTTCCGTACTCTCGGTGTGTTCCATTTGTTGATGTTTGTCTGTCAAGTTTACAACCATGACAAGGTCAGATTATGATGCATTTGATAATTTTCCATATGGGCATCCTGTTTTGGTAGCGTACTTGAAATATTTCACATAACTTGCCAGTAACTTTGAAAGGCTAGGAAAGTAAGCTTATAGGAAGGTACAGTTACGAATGGCGGGATATAAGCAAGAGACGTAGCTGATCCCTCATGCCAGAGGGTATTCCGTATATGAACAAATCAACAATTTCTCCTCACTGGCAGCCGCATGAAAAATAAGGCTATGGAAGACCCCAGGCAAGTTCGGCTAGTTGCTTTTGCCTTTTCATGAAATCGTGCCGACTATTTTGCCTCAGTTTTCCATAAAACAAAAAAAATAGTAGTCTAGATTCGTCTAGGCGATTCACCACTTGTGCACTACGTCCTTGTAACATGGTGTCAAGCATAAAGAAATACATGGAATTAGGGAGATAAGCACAGAACGATAATAGGCTATTCGGAGACTGACTATGAAATACTTGACGACGACCCTTCCTTGCACACTCAGTGGGGGAAAATGGTTTTGTGGCAAATTCCTAACTTTAATAACGAGCGTGGACATTGTGCCAGAGAAACGTCCGCACACTGGTTGGCCGAGAGACTCACGCGATGGAGTGGCCCGAAGGACAATAATTCACGCCATGGCCTTGAACAATCAGTGAGTAAAAAGTGTTGAATGACGAAGCTGGCGAATTCCCGCGCGTGCATATGTGTGGACGGTATCGACGTGGCGTGGGTAGGACCTTTGAGTGCGGCCGCCTGGCAGTCACTTTTACCGATGTTTGCATTCACTGGCACGCCGTGTCACTGGCAAGCAGGAGGCGGGCGGGCTGGCGGATGGGAGTAGATTCATAGGGTACGGTTATGATCGCAGTATAATGTTGGCAGCAATCAGCATGTCAAACAATTGTCTTACTGTTGCGCTCCGCTTAAACACTCTCGTAATCAATTTGCGTGTCTGCATAGTGTAGGTTAGACAGTGTGAAATATTCGCAGCACTATACACCTCCCAATGAAGTTGACTGACATGGGTCGAGTGAAGGGGACCTTGCAGAAGCCTAGCATGATACCTGGGAAGGAAAATGGAGGGATTACTGCATACCGCATAACGCAAACACGGACGCATGTTGTCGTCTTTCCACTGCAGCATGCTCCCATGCTACCGACAGTAGTCAACTTACTAACGACCGGAACTGTGGCTGCCGATCGATATGTCCGCATAAACGAACAACGTATACTCGTAGAGGCCTTACACGTTGTGATGGCGGCTCCTACGGTGCTAACTACTTCGTTCGTGTTGTCGACTTCGGCGATTTTTTTCCGGTATAAGGACCGAATATATCAAAGGCACGTCTGCGTAGAAAAGAGTTACACGTGAATACGCATGTCCACAGCAAGTGCGATGCATCGATACCTACGGCGTACTCCTCACAGACATGGAGTGGTTTGAAGTGGTAAGTGGTTCATACTAACCGCATCTGTTGTAAGGACCGACCGATTCGCTGTCCAAAATCATGTCCGACCGTAGATTACCGAAAGTAAAAATCAGACAACAGTATGACCTCTGTTACGTCGGCCCCTGAAATATTAGGTAGGAGGGTATAACCGCACAGCCAATTCCAGCCGAACCTCGTAAATCGTCTTTGCTTAAACTGTAATAAAATGCTTAGCTTGATTTTAGTCAGCTAGTCCCCAATGGGTGGCCGGAGTAATGCATTATCCCTTCCACTGTCAATTTGGACCCTCCAACATGCGGCATAATAATAACGGTATTGGGGCATTAAATAAAAGTCCGCTTCATTACGTCACCTCTGCGTCCTTATGGTACCATCGCCACCACCGCCACTGCGGTCGTCACTATCGCCAACGGCCTGCCGACAATAAACGTTCCAAGGAAATACTGCTTGGTAGGTTAAAGCATGCCACTTACCTTCAGCAGATCCCTTTAAAGTAGCGACCATGTGTCTAACAGTCATCAGAGGGGCATTCAGTGGGATTACAAACGGGATGCTGGATGTGTCTGCGGAACAAACAGTACTAACACCGAAGGGCCCCTGCCTTCTCCATACAACGTGACGTTTCCCTTACAGATGCAAGTTCGTTAGCAGGCAGCACTCGTACGCTTTGTTACTTAAATATTTCCTCTGGTGCTTTTCTACACCAGATCAGTGACGCATGTGTCGTCAAGGTTACAAGAGTAAAGATGTGAGCCGTAATGGCAACGTGCAAATCCAGAATTACACGAGAGATGGTAAAGCGTAACTTCCCCGCGACGCACACAATCTTTAGCAGTTTTTCCGCAGGATTTCTTTAGTTTACCGTATGTGGAACAACGGAAGAAACAACAAGGAGGCTGACTTCGCTTATGAGGCGCCAAATGCCTTCAAAGGGACTGGTGACGTTCTCGCTAATCAAAAGAAACAAGTGGAAATGTATTGTGGGCGATCTAGGCAGCTTACGAATAAAGGGAAAGAGCAGTCAGACAGCTTCTACTTTTAAAAGTGGAGCTAGGCATAGAGGAAGTGGCTAGCGCGTCCTACGTCGCTACCCGGGCAAGTTCGACAAGGCTGCGGGCGAGGGAATTCGACTTGAGCACCGACTCGGCATATGTTAACCTTATGCTGGCATGGCTGTGACCAATTTGTGTCAGCATTATGGCAGCATAACGGCCAGAGTCGCCAGAATTGCACTAAGAGCTTGTTTCTATGGTCTGCAGTATACGGCGAGGTCGAATATTTACATAGCGAACATGCAAACAAACTGTACAACGAATAATTTTATTAATCGCTAACGTAGATATGTGTTATTGATACGTATTATGAGTTAAAAGACCTAAAATTCAACGGAACGACGCCGGACAGGCCAACCCTGGGAGTCAAGTTGCATAACTGTTCTTTCCGTACATTTGAATTTCGGCGTAGTAAAACCGAAATGAAAATACCAACAGCACAATTTTTGATTCTAAACACCTTTAGAAATAATGGCAATTACTCTGTTAACTCGGCCTTTTCCCATTCGACCGACTTTTTAAGATGATTTTTATAATGCCTAGTATAATTACGACTTAAGTGTCTTAAATTGCATTTTGAGATATCTTGGTCAGAACTAGGAGAGTCCCCTCTAGTACTTCAGCTAATGAATAAACATAACTGCACGTTCTGTGGTCATGTAACATTCATGCCGCTAACCAATTTTCAAAATAACTTTTGTCGAGATGTGCGTTTCAACGACTCGAGCTCGCTTGCTGGACTAATTTTATTGTTTTTATATCTGTAGAATAATGTTTTTCGTTAAGACTACAAAAAGAATTAGTTCGATTCTGTTCGTTTCTTCGTTATGCCGACCCTTGATTGTTGGCAGTATGGTCTGGTCGCTTTTACGAGACAGTAGGACACTATTCAATACTTTATACACATAGAACTAGGCAGACGAACAGTATTAAAACTGACGCAGACTGCTTCAATTTCCATTCTAGGATTACCATCTGCAGAAGTAAAAGGCAAAAATTGGAGAAGAAAGAGCCCAATCTTCAGCGATACTTTGACAAGGGCTGGCAAAAAATCCGCACCATAGCACTTTTCCAGTCTCAGGCGAATTCGCGATATACGTGACGCCAAATTTACACAGAAATTGTCCAGGTTGCGTAACAAGAATTAAAATCTCTATTTTGCACAATCTTACTTTCGAACAAATAACTGCAGAGCAAGCAAAAGTTCTGAGCCTTGATACCTGCTTCAATATCACGGATGCCGAACCACTTGACTTCATTGCAGTTTTAGAATCCATCAGTTGTTGAACCCAAATTAATAAAAGGGGCAGAAATATGCTAAGGCGGCAAACGTCCTATAGATTGATATCCCACAGAAAACGCAAAAAGATTTGAAAAAACGGAAGGCAGAGCATTCCACACGTTTAAGGCCGACGAGATCACTGTAATACAGCCGACAAAGGACATTCAGTAGTTGTATTGGACAAGGAGAACCAAGCCAAAACTCGTGGAATTTGGATAATAAGACTACCGCTTTCCTTAGAGACAAATATAGAAAAATGTCTGGAATGCCTCCGGAAATAAAAAGCAATAGCACAGACTGACTGGCGAAATTTGAAACCAAAGGATGCAGAGATCGCGAAATTCCGTGGCCTTCCCACGGTTCACAAACAATGAAATCCCCCCACGGCGGACGTTTCTTTAAAAAGGACCCCGAGTTTTGGCCGTGTTAAATGACTGCTTCAGCGTGTCAGGTTTCTAACTCAGGACCCTGAAACGACCGTCCACTCAAATGAGTGACTCAAGGGAAGCCGGATTTATTTGACTTAAAATTAAACTTGATGGTATCTTTCGATTTTACGTCACTTTTTATCCCCATCCCGCAACATCTGGCAGTTGAAACCACGCAAACCTCATAAAAAGTGCACCGTTACGAGGCACTTGAAAAATAAAAAATGGGGCATCCTATTTATCCTTCAGAACACTGCATGAGGAGTTTCTTTACCTTCGGTGGAGCTGCTTACGAACAAATTAAGAGCATACCGGTGGGGTCGCCCTTGTTCAACCAGATTGCTGAGCTACTGGCTCAGCGATTTGAGGCACTGGTTTCTGATCACTATGGACCACGACTCCCTGTGCGATATGCAGATGGCGCATTTGTAATTATCAGTCGGGCCAGAATTAGGGAATTCTGGCAACATCCAAACTCAAAATTCCCAGACGTACATTTCATAGAAGAGAATGCAAAAGGCTGTCAGTTGCCGTTTCTTGAAGTGTTCGTATGCAAAAAACGCGATGAGTAACTTTAATTACTGGTTTATAGGAAAGTGATATTTACCTCCCGTAATCTAAGTGGTCATGGCGACTATCCTACTTCGCATAAACGCAGCTGCATGAGAACACTCTAACGGCGTGTAGAAATCCATTCTATGGAGCCAATTGGCAAGAAGGCTGATGTCCGGCCTCTGCGGATACTCTTCAAAGTCAATGGATACCCAAAATATGGTCAAAAATGCAGGCCGGAAACCAGCGGAAGAAAACCGAAGGGTCGACCAAAACTTCAAAGCTGACTTGCAGTGCCGCATATATCTTATTTGTCTAAAGCATTCACAAGACTAATGGGCGAATTTGCGATTGACATCACTCACAGACCTGAGGCAACAATCCGCCGGAAACTCGTGCACCCTTAGGACCCGATTCTTCTGAATTAAATATTGGGGACATTTACCGGACAGAATTCAATTGTGGTCAAACCAGTTCCGTTAGTGAAACCAGCAAGCAGGCTCGAACGTGATTGTACGAACAGGGGCGGATATGAGACGGAACGATAAACTCTCACCAGTAGCTCCTTGGGCTTCACCGCCAGGGCACGACTTTGAATTTAACAAGGCGGAAATATTGGGCCAGTTTGACGGCCGGGTTTCACGCCTGCTGCGAGAAGCATAGCACCTGACTGCGGACTCGAATGATAAACGTATCGATCTGCCATCAGCTTATCAAGCAATTCGTAGACAAGTCAGTACCGCAACTGAAGGTCATTCTCAGCAGAGGTAAGTTAACTATTCGATAGGCTTTACAGTCTTTCATTCCTTGACTGCGGGCCTCGCGTGAGGGTTTGAAACTTCAGATAACTTAACAGCAGCTTCCACCCATGCGAAACTTCTTTGCTTCGGGAAGCCAATGGATCAGTGGGCACCCATTCCTGAGAGCATGAATGTCCGATCTGCAACGGCAGATAATGGTAGGTGGTGGGGCACTGATGAACTTCGGGTCAATGAGGTAATTATGAACCATGTGGTACACCCCAGTGGCGAACCAGCAATGCCAGGTGCGTGTGCGTATGTTTGTGTTCCCTGTCCCAGCTGATGTTTAGAGTTATAATTGGCTGAATGGAAGCATACAAGCCCGAATCAGTGCTGTGTAAATCTACACCAAAGACCCTGTCGTTCCCTTCTGATTTATATATATATATATAGGCAGAATGGTATAACCGACAAAGACAAGCGAGACTGGAATGGCCATTTCTGGCTTATTAACCGTCGTCAGCCAGCCATACCCAAGCCCGAAGTGTGGAACACCCGAGCCTCGAACTCGCGACCTGTTGGTTTAGAAGTGAACGCCTCTACCCACCGGGCCACGAGCCCGTTGCCCTGTCGGTTTTTGATCGGGAATATACAATGGTAGGGGGCGCTCACCGATCGTTCGTAGGTAACTCATTCGTTCCGTTGTGCATTAAGGGCTCTCTCTCGAGCCCAACCAGCAGCCGCACAGCGGCGCATGATATATAGGCAGAATGGTATTACCGACAAAGATAAGGGAGACTGGAATGGCCATTTCTGACTTATTAGTCGTCGTCAGCCAGTCATACCCAACCCCAAGTGTGGATCACTTGAGATTCGAACCCGGGATCTTTGGTCATGGAGTTTGACGCTCTACCATTGAGCCACGGGCCCGCTGTCCTGTCGGACGTGATCGGGAATATTAATTATGATAGTGGGCGCTCACCGATCAGGTTACGGAACATGCTCCTTCCGTTGTGCCATGGGGCTAATACTAGAACCCTCGCAGGCAGTCGCACAGCGAATAGTAGTAGACATAGATGAGATGGTACCAACAAAGACAAGGGATACCATTTTTAACGTCTTCCATCCCTGTAAGTTGTGACACTTCTACATAAGGGTGCTTATTTATCCCATGGTGCTACCGAATTCCACTGTAGCTCGCGATGTTTTTGGGAAGAAACAGCCGGGATTTGCCTGGGTCGTCCTCACGAACGCTCCTGAGGGCAGTCAATACCTCTCAGGTAGACTACCTCAACGGTTATTTACTTGCCATGCGGATGTCGACTGCCCTTCACAACAGCGTGCACGTTTCACGTGCAACTTGCGATGATTGTCCCAGAGTTAACGTTCATGCGTCCGCGTACGAAGCGCTCGGCCGACCCAGCAGCGGCCCTTTCAGACCCCTGTCTACGATCTTAGAGACAGTCAATAAGACTGCCCCAGGCGCGTCTATTCTGCGGATGATAATGAGGTCAGTTTACCAAACGTTCGACAGAAGGGCTACGGCTGCTGACTTAGTCCGAGGAGAAGGCTTTAAAGTAGGCGGCATGCAACTTCTGATCGAGCTGACCCCGCTCTAATGTGAGGAGGGAAATATGGCCACTGCACTTCTTCAAGGACACAACCATCGTCCACTCTACAAACGAAACGAAGACTGTCCGGCCTAGCATTACCGAAAAAGACGAAGACGACTGGAATGGCCATTTCTGGCTTATTAGCCGTCGTCAATCAGCCATACCCAACTCCGAAGCGTGGAACAATCGGGGCTCGATGCTCCGACATGTTGATTAAAAATCCAACGCCTCTAACCACTTGGTCACGGGTTCGTTGTCTTGTCGGTTGCGATCGGGCATGTAAAATGGTACCACTACCTCTACTACTGTCTGGTATGTGGTATCTCCCTCACGGCTTTGGACAAGCTTTTTGCCCTCGTGCTTCTGAAGCCCCACATAAATAGCTTGAGCAGTGATTCTTCCCCGAAATACGGCAGAAATATCAGAGGGGTGATAGAAACGAACAGGCGAGTTTCAGAAAGCAGTGCAGAAGACGAAAATGCGATCACTGGAACAAGAAATTTATTGGCCTGACGTTTCGGATTCTCACTCAAACCCATCATCAGAGAAAGTCGAAGATAAGGGTAGTGGTGGCGCAAGGAGTGCAGTATTTATAGCACGTGGCTGCCGTGGGACCATATGTGCACTGTAAGTAACAGCTCTCATGATCACCTCTGGGGTCGTGATTGATGCGCTAATGGCTTGTCAGTCAGCGTCCGAGTCGTTAATGACTGTGATTTCGTCATCCGTGTTGGATGCTGGTGTGAAAATTACCCGGCCAATTGGTTTACTGTCACTGGGATAATTGCTCGCCCGCGCCCTCCTCACGTGACTGATTTGCCTGCTCAGGGAAAATCTCAGCACAGAATACGGTACCGAGCGGTCATTGCGCTTGTTGATGGACTGCGGGTCTGAGAATCATGACCCGAGCAGCTCGCGGTTCATGCGCTTGTCACCCCTTGCGAGGATTTCGGCCTCTCGACACTTAAGAATATGGCCGGGTCCCGTTGAACGAGCCGCCATCTGAGAGTTAACGTCTCCCCGCCTCACTGCTGCTGCGTGCTCGGCAACTCGCGTACGGAGTAATCTCCCAGTTTCTCCGACGTAGTTGCTTTGTCTGCATTCGCACCAGATCC
The DNA here is from genome assembly GCA_902702965.1 of Spirometra erinaceieuropaei. Classification (NCBI taxonomy): domain Eukaryota; kingdom Metazoa; phylum Platyhelminthes; class Cestoda; order Diphyllobothriidea; family Diphyllobothriidae; genus Spirometra; species Spirometra erinaceieuropaei. The sequence goes on from CACRXP010000668.1 coordinate 278,351, forward strand.
GGTAAACGACTCCAAACTTTTCCTGCCATGACAGCGGGTCCTTCGGCCTCATGACTTGGCGCCTAGTGGTTGCCTCCGGCCTGTCTGCAACCGCAAATACAAGTGGAGTGAGAAGACGACTGACGGCTTCCGGGACAAAAGTCCCAAAAACTAAAGTGTTGAAAAAACTGGCTTGCTCAGCACCTCTAGCATTCTGAAGTTAGTTCAGCTGAGACTGGACAGGCACGTTGTAATGGTGGATGAAGAGCTCTTACTAGGAGATGAGTCAATGGTGGCTGTTAGAGTGAGACCGCTGATTAAGGCCAAATGTAGGAGGCCAGTACCAGCTACACCTTCATTTCGATCAGTTGCCACAGGGCAAAGACACGAGACGTAGGAGTCGCCTTTGCAACCCGGAACGAAATCCTTGGACGACAGTCATGTTTACCGCAATGCATCAACGACCGACCGATGACTTTGTGTCTGCCCTTTTTTGAGAAACCAAATTTTCCAACAGCGCCAGTGTTTACGCCCCCCAATGACCAACTCCGGCAAAGAAGAGTACAGCTTCTACGACGGCATGCGAGCACTCATGACGACTGTGCCAAAGGCGAATGAGTAGATTGTCCTTGGGGACTTCAAAGTCCGTATCGACACAGACCATACTGCCTGGAGAGGAGTGCTGGGTCCCCATAGTCTCAGCGGTTTTAATGACAATAGCCTGCTCCTCCTGCGAACCTACGCAGAACACCGCTTCATCCTAACCAACACCTTTTTCCGCCTTCCGACGCGGGAGACGGCGACCGGGATGCACCCTCTGTTGCAAAATTGCCATCTAATGGACTATGTCTTCGTCCAGAGGTGAGACCAGCGGGACGTGCTGGTGACAAACACGATCCTGGGTGCCGACGAATGGACCACCCATCGCCTCGTCATCTGCAAGATGGGGATCCACCTACAGCCACGCAGGAGATCTCACGGTAAGCAACCAGCAGGCAAGCTGAATACTTATTTGTTTAATGTGCCTGCGCACCATGTCTATTTCAGTAACGAACGGGCTCAGCGACTAGCTAACCTTCCAGTCGCCGTCACCGACGAGGACGCCTCCGTGGATAATCGGTGGTGCCAACTGAAGGACACATTCCGGGCAACCGCCCTGGATGTCCGCGGCCGTGCACGTCACCAACACTAGGACTGGTTTGACGCAAACGGCGCCGTCACCAGCTACCTACTCGCCGAGAAAAACCGGTTACACAAGGCCTACGTCAACTGCCCTATTAGCGAAAACAAAGCAACCTTTTACCGAAGTCGGCGACTTGAGCAACAGCGGCCGCGGGAGATGTAGGACACCCAGACGGGTAGCAAGGCCGAGGAGATCTAAGGGCACGCGGACCGCAAAGAATGGAAGAAATTCCTAGTGGCGATTGAGGCTGTTTACGATCCCATAGCCAGTGGAACATACTCCTCTTCTCTGCGTCGACGGAATTACACTACTCAGTGAGAAGGCGCAAAATATGAAGCGGTGGGTCGAGCACTTCAGAAGTGTCCTCAACCGCCCCTCCACCATCTCTGAGGCCGCCATCGACTGACTGTCGCACGTGGAGATCAACGCTGATTTTGATCTCCCGCCTTGTCTCCAAGAAGCCATCCGCGCCGTGCGACAACTGTCCAGCGGGAAAGCGCCGGGCTTCGATGTCGTTCCAGCTGAACTTTACAAGCACGGCGGACGCCGACCGACGGAACGATATATGGCTCTCTTTCAGGTGTGACGCTGTGGTCAAGTTGCTTAGAATTTCAAGGCCGTCAAAACCGTCCATCTGTACAAGAAAATGAGGCAACTGCCAACTCTGTGACAGCCACGGAGGAATCTCACTGCCCAGCATCGCCGAAAATATCTTCGCCTGCATCCTCTTCAGCCGTCTCAACGGAAATCTCGAGCAAGGAATTCTGTCGGAAAGCTAATGTGGCGTCCAGCGACACTGCGCAACCACCAATATGATCTTTGCTGCTTGCCAGCGACCAGAAAAGCGCCTGGAGATGCGGAATCACCTCTACACCGCATTCTGTGATCTGACGAAGACCTTCGTCGCGGAGAATCGTGAAGGACTGTGGAAAATAATGCAGAAGCTAGGCTATCGTGAACGATTCACGGGCATGGTATGTCAGCTCCACGTTGGGATGATGGCGTGCGTCACGGACAACGGCACAATCTCTTAGGCATTCGTGTGACCAGTGGGATGAAGCAGGGCTGCGTACATACGCCCATCTTCTTTAGCGTCTCGTTTTCTGCCATGCTGAGAGACGCCTACCGTGACGAGCGCCCCGAGATCCACATCGCCTACAGGACCGATGGGCACCTTCTCAACAACCGGCGAATGCAGGCCCCGGCACGTCTTTCTACAGCTATTATCCGCGACTTGCTCTTCGCCGGTGACTGCGCACTCAACACTACGACCGAAGACAACATGCAACGGAGCATGACTCTCTTCGCCTCCGGCTGCGCCCACCTCGGGCTGACTATCAATACGGACAAGACGGTGATCATCAACAGCCATTGATCACTGAATACAATGTCCCTCGCAACCACGTTAGCGGCACCGAAATAACGAGGCCCGTCCCTTAGAGGAGCTCAAGACGAATAAGTAGGCACGCAGTATCGTTGACCCAGACCAACTCCACAAACGCCCAACCTCTGTCCACCTATCCGCATTGCTAACTAACGTTCAGGGCAAGTGTCGGACTCAGCTGACATCTTTGAAACCATCGCCATGACAACCAAACCAACTCGTACACACACGATCACCACCGCCAAGTGAATCACCAAATTCATCCCCTCTTCCTCTCATCATTCCAATCGCAAGAAGAAAGCTGACGGACATGAAGGACTATCAGGCTCAGCCGCCACTACTAATCTGACCACTTCCCTCATCACTGCCAGTAATGGAGACACAGTTCATCCTGCCTCCACTGTGACCGCACATTTCAGTCAGTGATCGGTCGTTTGCGAATTCGCTGCAGCGTCGATGGATAACCAGGCCCTGGAGTCCCGCCATTTACGCCCTCCCCGCCCACACTGCACCGTCACATTCCGACACGGTGCGGACTCGCTCGGTAATACGCGCATACGCGGCTCAGAATTCCCTCCCCCTTCGCCCGAACATGGGCTTTGTGGCAGATGCGCTGACAACACAGAGGGCACACCGGTACGAATGTGTCCGGGCTACTTCGCGCCTACGCACATGTTTAACCAAAACTATATACGCGTGTGGCACACCTTGGATGGAGGCTGCCCCACCACGTAAGTCATCAATCCCATCCTCATCAGCGGTTGATTAACAGACATGGACGGTCTGTTGGCGAACTGGAGTCTGAAGAGAGTAAAGCCGATGCTAGGGATTCCATCACCGCGGCAGACCACAGCGTTCCTCAGTAGAATAAATCGGAGGCACCCCAATACGTCGTATGACGCGAATAGTCGTGATTTTGAATATCTGCAACTGACGTGTTAAGTCTGTTTCTGTCAGGGCTCGGAGCTACAGCTGCAGCAGCACCTACTTAAGATAACCCTCAAGGCGTCCGCATTTATGAGAGAGCAGAGACCCACAACCGTATCTTAGCACGTGCGGAGTGAAGGCCAGGCCGTGTGTGATGCGTGAAGCCGGGCTTTGTAGTTTTGTCCTTCGGTCATGTTAACATTCTCGCCATCAAAACACGATGGATGCAGGAGAGTGAGGTAGACGCAGCACCAGTGTGTTTCAGTGCAAACAACTACGTGCGCAAATCATATTCTCACTCCCCTCCTATCTCAGCCGTGGAAGGTATTACCTGCAATGACCGAAATGGCAGACATCATAGAGAACTCCCGGCCATTAGCATGACGAGTCAGCCGGGTTTTTAACTACGCCTAGAGGGTCGCTATCTGTGAGCCTCTTTGATCGTTTTCAAGTGCAACCGAACCCCGGGCCTAGACTACACTTTGCCCATTTTAAAGGAAGGTGATCGGTATGGTGCTATACGTTCAGCAGTGCACACCATGCGGTACATACTGGTCAGTGTCGTCAGGCATTAGCATTTTTTCTTTTTGGTCTGCTCTCCTTATGACATGCTCGCGTACCAAAGTAAAGTAAGCTCCAAAATAGTGCCCCCTACTCACAAAACCCTTTTATCCGCGAAAACGAGTGCAGTAGCGAAATACACAAGCGAATTTTTGCCGGGCGACTGGAAGGGAATCTCTTCCCACCAAAGTCAACTACTTAAGCTCTCGGTAATCCTTTCCTAAACCCAGTTTGATTGGTTTTGGTATCTTGTGGCAGTGGCGCCAACCAATATATTTTGACTGTGAGAATACTGGAGATCAATTGGCGTATAATTCAGCCTAGAGTTCTGCATTTTGTCTCAAAAAGTTGAGCACTGACAGCATAGACACTGGTATAGGCATTCTCACTTTAACGTCCATCTCTAGTCAGTTGTGTCCAAACCCACGTCCAGGAAGGTACACTAACAGGCTAAATCGACCAGCACCACGTTAAAACGCGATCTCTTGTATTCTCTAACACAGCGCATAAACGAGAGATTGCGGCCTCTTGTTTGAAGACTAACTGAGCCGAAGTTCAGACCCCGGTCCTTTTCGGTTCGAGGTGTGATGGTCCGCCAATGGAAGATACAGCAGAAATAGGTATCCCACTATCGCTCATCAATGTCGGCGATGACAGCTTTCGAAAGTTTGTTCGGAATAAATTTGAACAAGGTTATTTGAACAAAAATGCAGAATTTAATAACGACATAAGATTCCTTGACAAGAGGTAACGGTATTGCATGGCGTCATTAAAGTCCGCACTGTCTTCAACCTTTGTTCTATACCAGAATCCGTTTTCTCTGCCAAATGGCTCACTCAGGTATTATACTCACCCACACAAACCCCTAGAACGGGCGACGCAGAAGGGGCGCAGTGTCAGAACCGGGGTCGGATTGGTGCACAGCGCGCGTTGACCAGGTTGCGCAGAGTCCGCCATCCCGTAACAGGCGCCACACATGGCGGGGTCTGGCGGCACGCCTGGGCGCAGGCTTACATCGCACCAGCCACCTGCGCCCAATCCTCGCATCAGATGGCTGCCCGATCGTGACGGCGAAGCACCGCATGGTGGAGTGGCCAACATTACGTCATCCACAGCAATCTCACTTTAGCACCTTCCTCACTGTAATAAATTTTATGCGCCTAAATTGATTATGCAGCGCTAGGAGTCCTGGCTCAGAATGCCTCCAACTGACGCTTAATCCGTCCTTCTGAGAACCACGGGGTCTGGTTACAGTGGATTCTCTTGATTGTCGTCTCCATGGCATTCCCACTCAGATGAGGTCCCGGCCAACGTCTTGTTTTTTTGGTCCACTGTGCGCGGACCAGGCCGTGCACGGCACGCGCAGACGGGACGTCCAGTCCTGCCGGCCAACCACTACTTACGATCCTGCCTCCGCTTGTCCTCACTCAATCTTGCCACCGGACTCAGATGGACGAGTGAGTACGGCAGATGCAGCACAAGTCCGTTGTCACTATGGGCCAGGTTACGCACAAGCCGCCCATTTGCGTCAATCGCATTGTAGAACACACAGTGGACTTCGTCGTTCGCGACGGGCCAACCGACATACTGCCGCAGCGTGTACTTTGTGGCAGGCCAGACAGCCCATTTACTGACGACAGCCACTACGAAAATGTCAAACAGCCCTTCAATAATACACACGAATCCTTAATCCCTAACAAAGCCAAGGAAACTTAATGTCGAGGATGTTTGTTTCAGAGGACTCTAACTACGACGAGAGCAGAGTGGGGAGGTGCGTGCATAAGCTGGTGACCGTGACCTTGGCATCGATTGTGACAGAAGTCTAGGACGGCGAGGTTCAAAATACGTGATCAAAAGAGTCTAACCGATGCATAAAACAAAGGCATCCAAGCCACGCGACAACAAACATTAGGGCGACAGTAGCCCTCTTTCGTCGGTAGCGGAGAGACCGGATACGAGAAACCCATTCTGTTGACGGAGGAGAGGGAGGGCAGACGAGGTCTACTTAATACACTAACGACCGCAGCTCCCTCAACGACAAGTACCCACCCAGAGGGGACGGGCCATGCGTCAATCAGAAATTATGTATTGATACAATCGGTGGGTGAACTGAGAAGGCGGTCAACTGAAGTCAATTTTGGGCGTATGTATTAAAAAGCCGAAGGAACGCCAGCAGATGCAGATGATATAGACAAGGAAATTCAACTAGGCACCAGTCTGCTGAAATAAGATTGAAGATCACGAGAGAACGGGATAGACACACAACGCAGACACAGGGCACGGAGGGAGAAAGACAACAAGAGAGCAACTGTGCCTACAGCAGAATTTAAACAGTCTTAATAGAAGAAAAACCTGAGAATAAAATAGCCAGAAGGAGAGCGACCGAAAGTGCGAAAAACGAAGACATGGGTTGACAAAAACGTAGGGGTAGGAGGGTTGCCAACCGACTAGTGGCGCACAATGTGACCACGGGAAAAAGGCCCAGATCAAAATGCCATTGAATTTACCTCTCAGTTTCATCTCTGTAACAAGAACTACAGCTAGCCTGAGAGATACTAGTTCATGAAATCAGAGCAAAGAAACGGATAATGAGCAAATTGACACAGAAGCACTCATGAATCAGGAATGAAAGCAGAATCGTACACAAGGCAGGCGAAAACAACATTGTACAGCACAGAGCGACAAATGTAGGGATGGAAGTAACCAAATTGTCGGCCCACTGCGCGCCAATGGCAGCCCGAGGGAGTACACTGACTTTAACAGGCAACAGACGCAATCGTGGTAGCCGGAAATTGCGAATTGCAGTGGTCCGACTGACAGGAGACCGGATGATCATTCATTGGAGTTGGGCCATAAGCAGCGAACAGACGATGTCGGAAACTGCCGATTTCGTGCTGCGAACAGTCACACGTAAGGTCTACAAGGGGAGGGAAAATGGAGGCATAGGCTGAGTCTAGGAAACGTAATAAAATGTGCTCGGTTCGAACAATTTGTCTGAGACCGTCGAGCTAGTGAGTCTCAACGACTGTGTGGTTCAAGATTTTGCCCTAGGGAGCGATTAATGAGACGAAACTGATTTGACTCTTTTTAGGAGAATATGATTTAAAAAGATATATAATTTAATGCGAGGCTTACGCTGGGCTCTATCCTGGCGAGAACTCCGATTTGTTGCGCAGTTGTATGCACTATCCCAGCGCCCACAAAATTTGTTGGGCAAGGGTCGATACCAGGAAGGAGGCTCAACCCGGAGCCTAGAATCTAAAGTATTGAAGGTATAAAAACGAGACTGAGTGGTATCCACGTGCGCATGTGAACACAACACCTCTCGTGTTGCCAAAAATTGTAAAAAAAATAGATGTGCTGATGGAAAATATAATAAAATATAGGGCCTCCGAGCGAATTAAACTGCCTGGTTGCGCAAAAATGTCCGTTACCTAACCGTAATAGAAAAAAAGTAGACAAAGGTGTCTTGCTTGTCGCGTATTCCGAAAAAGTCGTGACCAGTTGCTTTTTGGCGACACTGCTTGAAACGAGGGCGCATGAGTATGGCACCTTCAATATCATACAGGTCGTTCATGGATGGTGTCTGGCAAAAAACGTCCAAACCATGAGTCAGTCCTGCAGGTCAATGCCGCGGGTGAACAGCACAGGCAACGCCAGCAGATAAGGCGAGACTACAGGAAGATAGTTGCATGGCAATCTGATTGGCGCCTAAGAACAAGGTATTTCCGTCCTTTGTTGGTAGGGGCTGCGAATAGATAACCACTGAGTGGACTGAAAATGAACCAAGCAGCAATGTTCATGACGGACTTGGGCAACAGCTGTTCCAGGTGCATTCCTATACTCTACAGTCAGGGCCACCTCTGTTACCATACCCATAAACAAGACTGCCGTTTTGGTTTCCATCGAGCTTGTCAGTCTACCAATGGGAAACCTGGCGGGTCACTGAAATGTGGAGGATCAGGTGATTGAATTCCTAGGGAAGTGAAAGAGTGATGGAGACGCTGGGAAGGATGGAAAACAGCTACCGCCAGAGTACTTTCGGTATCGGGCTACTGAAGATCACCTCGAGAAGTGAGGACATGTACTTCACACCTAGATTTAGTTGTAAGCACTGCATGAGATGAGCAGGTCTGCACCATCAGAAGACACTGAGAATAATAAGGTGGACGCGACTGGTTTGCAAGCTACATGCCCACATAGGAAGGATCTTTCCTGAACTAAGACAGTTTCGAGTAAGTCAAATGGTGATGCATTTGGTGCAATTAACAAAGGGACAGTACATTCAGAGCAGATGAGGCCCGCTGCCAGTTAAAAAGGTGAGACGGAAAATTACTGGTTCAGACAGTAACCGGCCAGCAAAGTGTCGCGAAAGTCATAGACGCGGTGATTAAGGCGAGGAATGGTCAGGGCACGCATTGCGAGAAATCCAAATGCAACGGTCGTCTTGCCAGAATTCAACAGAGATCAGGAACACGTCGGGCGTTATGATAATTATGTGTAACGGTCACGAAGAATGGAAAGCAACTATGACGCAGAACCAAAGACGAAAGAAAGCTTGGGTGTGAGAATCCAAGAATCAGTCGGCCTCTTTCCAAATTCACACGTTCACCCGGTTCTGGCAAAAATGGGCACTGAAGTATAATTTGTTTTCATCTGAATTCCTTCTGCACCGCGGAATCCTTATAGGTACGAGGGACTCGGAAAGTACACCCTCAACCCGTCGCCGGAATTAGGGGGACAAAGGTTAGAGCGCGATTTCTAACAGCAGAGATGACACGTTCAGTCGACAGACCTGCATAGATCACGGGTCAGGCTGATCGGTCAGTTGAGGGAGCTTCCTGGTGCAAGGCATGCTCCGCAGCGCAATCGGTGAGAGCGACGAATCGGGGAGAAAACAAGAGTAGCGGTCTAGGCGCCTACGTGTAACTCGATTTCCGCTGACGGACCCCAATATGCGTCTTAATTGTTTATGTACTTCTGATAGTCGAGTCAACATTTGAACTGGGACATATGCGACGAGCCAATGTGGCCCGATTAATTGAAACCTATAGGACGGCGGGTTACTGGCTGGCAAGGTTGCTGGCTACCCGACGCGGCCACAGGTGGCGAAGAGGTGAGTGACTGTCAGTGAAGGTCAGCTGCAAAATAAACAGGCTCTCAGGTCTGGCGAATAAGCAGTCGCGGACCACCAGCTACAATGCTAACAGAGTAAAGACGTTTGAGGTCTGGCACACCGGCTGTCTTACAAATGTGACACGGCGACCGTAAGCTGCCATTTAACAAGTTTATTCGTCATTATTGTTTTGTGGTTAGTCTCGCGCCGAAGCAGTGGAGGAGATAACCTCGAACAAACAATCTGAGCGGCTGTTTTGGATCCACTAATAATCAAAATGCATAAGAAACCTCATGAAAATCTCAGACTACGGTATTACGGCATTCACGGGGACCGACGCGCTCTGCAACGCTGGTTTAGTCGTGCAGCCGAATAGTATGCGAGCTGGACTACTAAATCGGGGACGAACTCTGCATATTGATAATGGAATGCGCGAACTTCAACGGAACCTGACACCCAAAGTCTGGCGTCAACATAAAGCGGATGTATACAGCTCGTCTCACGTTCAGAAAATAAAGATCCCGGGAGCCAAATCCGCTTAACCCTGTACCACGACGACCCACGCAACTTTTCTTGCAGACACGATGTGGCAATCGCCCTCCTACAGAAAGCAAACAGTACCCTACTTGCATGAGAACCAGTCAGTAACCAGATGACTAACTCACGGCCGAAGGATCACTTTACGAAGATCCCTGAAGTCTCCGTGTACGTACCAACATCAGTTGTCGACCAGCGCGAAAGAGAAATTTTCTACTTGTGACTGCAAGAGTTGGTTTAAAGGCTTCCTCGTCGTGAGAGGCTGATTCTTGCTGGGGTCTGGAATGGCCGGATGAGACCTAATGACTCTTCAGTCACCTAAGTGGTGACTTTGGGCTTGGCTCTCGATACGGCAATCGTGAGAGAATGCAGGACTCTACGAATCATAATTGGCCGTTTGTCACCAATACGTGCTTCTAGCATGGCCATAAATATCTGCCAACTTCATATTTAAACGACGTCCATACGGCCAGTCAGATCGACCACATCCTACTTGGTTTAAGGTTCCGCAGCTAGGTCCACAATAGGAAATTCATGCCTGGTGCCCAGACTAGTAACGCTTATGGGCCGGACTATGTCCTCGTTCTTACACACCTGGAAGTGCACCTCTCAGCTGCACCCAAAACATCACGAAGAAGACGCCTCAATGTCGCAAAACTTCGACAACTCGGCACCATCGAGGCCCATAGCACACAAATCCAGTCTCGTTTTACGACTTAAGCCGATGGAGATGGAAGTAGTCAGTGACCATCACCAAAGTCATCAATCTACGGGGCACCTCAGGAAACGTTTAGGTTGACCCATCAGCGCCACAGTGATTGGATCGGTGGAAGAGAGTTGCAGTTGTCTGCCCAGACGGCGTGAGTCAGGCACTGCAACGATGATTCCTTCTGTCAACTCTGAAAAATGAACACAAAGTCACCAAGAGGCGACCGCAAGAATGATTGATTTGAAAATGGTGACCTCAACGGAACAGGTCCGAGACGTTGATTACACTCAAAAACTACCAAAGTATCCGCCAAGTTAGCGGTAGGATCCACACACTGAGTGACTTTTTTACGATGTGAATGGCGGCATTGCTGTCGGCAACTCCGACAAGGTTGAACGATGACCGGATCAATTCCAGCGCCTTCTCAACTTCCACGACCAACTTGACATGTTATCGACCTCCAATCTCCAGCCCCTGCAGCGTAATGTGACTCTTCCCCCAGGGGGAGAAAACTGTATGTGTACTCCTGGAGTCAAATACCCACTGACTTGTTGATGTAAAAAAGAATTTATACATTTAAACAAACATTTTCATGAGGACCTAGTGACCTAAGAATAAAAATATAAAGCGGAAATGTTGTGCCCCACTTTTGGGAAATATTAATTGTGGTTATGTAATCAACACAGGCGGATGAAGGCTCCCAGCAAGAGGCTTAAAAATTTCAGGACCAGCTGGATGGTAAACAAGTGAAGAGGTGCGGTAAGTACTCACCCTCTGCTTAGCTTCTTCTGGATCAACCGACATTTGGCCGGGAGCAGCGCGCTGAGATTCTTGATCAGGCCTACAGAAAAAGGGAACATGCATCATTTTTCGTGCGAGGGCGCAAAAGGTAGAAAAGTAGGTGGTCTTGTATGTGGGTTACAAAAAACGGGCTGTGCTGCTGCGATTGAGTTATGTGGCAATGAAACAGGTATGGCATGCGTTAAATCACATCATATGCCTTGCCCTGTTTCATAATCGAAGTCGGTTGTACTCAGACATGGCAGTGGGGCGGCGCGGCGGGAGAGGGAAGGGCAGGGGTGAACTCGAGGCCACTTTACGAACCGTCAAAAATCCGTCGCACTCTTAGCCCTCGACGGCCGTCAGATGGAAAGATAAACCGGCACTTCTCTGGACTGGAAAAGCTGCTGTGAGCCTTTACCACAAGTCTTGTCGCTGTCGACCGTCAAAACGGCGCCAAACACCACTCAAAGTCTAACTGTTCCAAGGCCAAGCACCTTCCCAGCCTGATCGACTTCGTTCACTGACTGTAACATCCGCCCAGTTAATGTGACGTGGGTCTCAAACGCCACAAGATATGCTAAGACATGAAGCCCTTGACTTAACCCACCAACCGATAAAAGTAGCCGACAGCATTCTCTCTATCGGATATAATCCAACACTGCCAACACATAAGCTGGTATCGCCAGCAGCTACTGCCGCCTGAGACGGCAACTCGAATTTCTAAACAGAAGAACTTTCCATTCTAGTGTCGTCCGCCTTCTCCTGCTATCGACAACCCGGTCTGGTTGTTGTTGTGATTAAAATACACCAATCAGCTAGCCGCTGCAAGTTTCCGATGAGAGAACATAGAGCTTTCTTAGGAAACACCGTTTGTGTGCGTGTAGTGACCAAAAAGCGAGTGACACGCGATGAGGGAGGCCTTTACCACAGCAGTCACTGTTTTCAATCTGATCCGCGGTCAGTTTGATTGGAACATACACCGGTGGTAATACGGTCCTCTTTTCAGGACGAAGAGTCAGGCTGCAATGGCTCCTTCTTAATTTGGCCTTTAGGGCACTCTCACTCAGTTGGGATCAGAGTCAACTCTCTCGTGTGAAATACTGGTCCTTTGTGCACGGACCAGGAAGTGTAGTGGCACGCCTAGATGTGGGTTCACGCCCCGCAGGCCACTTGCACTCGATCCCGCCACCAGTCTTCTTGAATCTGTTTTGACACCGGGTCCAGGTGGGGAGGAGGAAGAAGTGCGGTCGATGAGAAGCATACCTATTATCACCGTAAACTAATTCACGCGTAAGCCACCGTCCCTGCGCCCTCCACGCTGTGGAGCACACGGTGGACATCGTCGGAAATGACGGTCAAACTGTCACATGACGGGAGGGAGTGAAGCCGACCCAACGTAGACACAGCACATGATATCCGAACTACAAAAATGTAATGCGCATTAAACTATCATGAGTTGAAAGTCAAGGCTTGGAAGACGGAAATCTGACAGGATGGTTAAGTTGTACTCAGGACTGAGGATAAGGTTGCAGTGGGTGCTTAATAATGTGGCCTTTCAATCAACTCGCGTCAATGGGATATCCAAGACCGATATTCTAAAGGCCGGTACGTATGGCACTCACACACCTTAGTTCAGCTCTGTCAGCTAATGCTTTCAAGTTCAGCTCCAATTGTCATGACTTAGCCCTGCCATTGAGATACGGTGGGCGTACGAAGGCGGAGTTTATAAAATGTTGCACGAGCCAACCTCAATACTAAGAACTTCACGAACAAGTCACCACTGGTCATCTGGGGGACAGTGGTGGTCCCCCTGTCTCCCCCCGCCCCAAAGGACGAGACTGTGGTATTAGAAGGGAGTCAAAAGTACTAGAGTAATTATACGTACTGGCAAAGCAGTTTCCAGCGCGAAAAGAAGGTAGACTGATCCATCGTAGCAGGCTGCATGAACTTCACCAGAAGGATTGGCAGGGGAACAGAGAAGTTAACTGGCCCGGAGAGATGTCTAGAGGCAATAAGAACAGCCAGTTATGTTGACTACGCAGCTACATGAGCTGGATCATGGAGGAAAAGGCTAGTACAACGAAGGTAAAATTTTATAAATTATTTAAAGGCGAAAACAGTTCGACGTCCAGGACAGGTGAAAATAAGTATGTTAAAAAGAGTACGTTCACTTCAAATACGGCAGCCTAATCTACTGGTCGCCAACGGACAGTAGGCAGAGGTAAGAGCACGAATCGAAAATGTGATGGGAATAAACAAATTGGTTAAACAGATGAGCCATGAGTCTCGGAGTGGTCATTCAGTGGCTAAAATTACGTCGGGGAGAATGAACGAAAAGTGCAGATTTAATCGCACGAACACCAGGTGGCCGTAGGGTGACTCGGAACAAAACTCTTAACCCAAAACACAAAGTGTGGAAGTTAGTTACAGTTTCGATTTCTGGGGAAGGATTATTGTGAATGAAGGCAGCCGGATGACTGAATGGTCTATAATGTCGGCATGGTCAACTGAATCAGCTAGAACATCGATCTCCGTCCAGCCACGCACTAATGCCACCGAAGCAGGCACAGGATGGACGGGACAAGTCTAATAAGAATGACAGGGAGGTCGGCCAGTGGCGACCTAAAAGCCACCCCACCAGAAGAGGAAGCCGACGAATAATCGGCACAAACGGCCAAGCACAAGCTCAACCACCCTCCTCCAAAATGACGAGCAACCACGGCGACAAGCCGATACCAGCGCTACCAAACCCTTCAGATGGCGACAAACAGGCAAGGCGGCGAAAATGGGAAAAATAATCAGAGCGGGGTCAAACACCTCGGAAAAACAGTCAAACGTCCATTCCATTTCGCTACTCAGTTCAGACTATGACAAAGAATGGCAAATCGAACTGTTGGAACAGTGAGTTACGTAACGTATTTGTTAAAGGGAGTGCTTTTTCCCTCCAAGGCTACAAAATGCAACGGCATCCAGACAGTGGTAACTACCTAAAATGGGTTCGATCTCCGCAATTGACGACATTCGTCTTCATGAGACTGACATTAGTTGGGTGGTAAGAGGAGGTCTCTGACGGATCCTGTCAAGCGAGACGCGGAGACGCTTGAGCAGATTTTCACCAACTATGAGTTCGAATTGACGGCAGGAGAACGAAATGGTGTTTGTTGTAAGTATATTTAGTGGGTAGGAAACATTAACTGTTATTGAGAAGCCTAACTGGATGGTGAGTAGGTGAAAGTGTGAAGTGGAATACTGTTAAGTGATGGGACTGGTAGCCGAGTGGCGGATGCAGGCTGAGGTCTCGCAGCTGTGTCGAACTCTCCATCGACAGGATTCCCCAGCGGTTAGTCAGCGTTTGCGATGTTACCCATTATAGAATCGACACTGCTGCTGATGATCGTAGTTGTAGTAGCAGCAGCTCTCCAACGGGAAAGCGCCCAGATCGGACGTGACTGCTGTTCAGATCTGCAAGCACGGTAGCGCACAACCCATGGATAATCTGACAGCGCTTTTTCAGGAGATGTGGGGTCAAGGAGAAGTGCCGCAGGAGATCAACGACGCCGCAATCGTCGATCTCTACAAGCGGAAAGGCAATCGCCAGCTCTGCGACAACCATCGAGGCATCTCCTTGCTGAACATCGTCGGGAAAATCATGACCCGCATTCTCCTTTACCGCCTGAATCACCATCTGGGACCAGGTATCCTGCTGGAAAGCCAGTGCGGCTTCCGTCGTCATCGTGGGACCACCACCCGTCAACTGCAGGAGAAGTGTCAGAAGATGCGGACCCACCTCTACCCAATCTTCGTGTATCTGACGAAAGCCTTTGACACGATGAATCGAGAAGGGATGTGGAGAATCATGAAGAAATTCGGCTGTTCCGAGAAATTCATTCAAATGGTGCGTCAGCTCCACGATGGCATGATGGCGCGAGACACAGAAAATGGAGCTGTCGCAGGGAGCAGAGAAGTGAAGCAGAGCTGCGTCCTCGGGCCTACCCTCTTCAGTCTCATGTTCTCTGCTATGCTGATGGACGCCCACCCTGACGGAAGGCCCGGGATCCATGTCACCTACAGGACGGACGGCCACCTCCTCAACCCCCGGTGGATGCACTTCCAGTCGCGCGTACCCACAACCGCCATCCATGAACTTCTGTTCGCTGATGACTGCGCCCTCAACGCCAACTCGAAAGTGGACATGCAAAGGAGCATGGATCTCTTCGCCGTCGTTAATCTGTTTATTATAGGCAAAAACATTTTGGATAGATTAATCAGATGTTCTAATTAACCGGACTTACTATGGAGAAAACTGGACTATAGGTTTTCCCTAACGTCTTGGTCTTCCTCTTGATGTTTCCACTTTGAAGATGCTCCCTGAGAGCCTTCGAACAAGACCTATCTCTTTCGCAGTCTTTTTGCCGTCGTACAACACGCACGATTGCAGACTTTCTCGCGTTGGATCTCTCGGTCAGTCAACGATGCTTAGTGCTGAGTTAATTATATCTCATCTAGTCTAATGGAGTAACTGTGTGCTTTGGCATCGTGGTTAGTTGAGAGTGGGCGCCGTCGATACACGACCAGACCAACCGACGTTAGCCTGGACAAATTAGTGAGCACCAAAATGCCGATAGGCGCCGAAGTTGCTGCTTTCGCCCACCTAACCAGCGGCGTGCAGCCCTCAGTCAGCAGCAGCATCGCGAAGGAGCGCTCGCTTGGCGACGTTACGCAGACTGGAAGTCTACGTGGGCCACTTGACTGAGCTTCTGGACGGTCGGCAGTCTCCCTGTGAGTCCAAAACGCAGATTATTCCCTCCAGTCTTGTCTCCCTGCTTTTAGATCGAAGAAGATCGCTAATTCATGCACGTAGGACGATGGTTCTTGCCGACGTACTAATATATAGAAGACCTATTTCTGTTTTCAGAATTTTGCCCGAATAAACGACTGCCCGAGTTAATCAGTAGCCCGATTAGTCGGAGTCCACAGTACTTATATAACGTGATTTGGGTTGGATGTGTTTTATGCACCTCAATCACCTTTACTCCCTGCTCGCCAAGATTCTGACGTCAGCCACTTCTCTCGCAGAAAATTGTGTTGACATATGCTGAGGCTACGTTTAAAGCAAAGGATTTCGGAAATTGAGCAGCCAGTTGACGAGGGTTAATAGTATAAAAAGCATTTTAAAAAGAGTGATAATGCAAAGCATGCTTTAGCGGGTTAGGCTACGCTACAGCACACACGACAATAGGTATTCTTTGGTGCAGCCGTGAGGAAGCGATGAATATCTACTTGAAAACGAGAGCACATACCACCTATCTATGAGGAGAAGTGCGTCATTGGAAGATTCTAGGAGGTTAAATATCGCCGATTTCAGGTTGGAGGCGAAAATAATTCGTCCATTACAAACAAAGAGGATTATCACTGCCCCAAGATCCGAGTGGTGACTTGGGCTGTGATGAGGCAGACTCGCGAAGCATTCAAGCCGGGTTCTCGTCCTACGCGACGAACGTGGAGGATGGCCGCCACACAACGTATGACACGCAAAAGTGATAAGACATCAAACGCAACCAGATCTGACCGGACGACAAGTGACGAATATTTTACCAAGGAAATCAGTAAAGAGTGGGGTCAGCACAATAATCAGTATTGCCAGCCCACTTAAATAATATTCGCCATTCTGCGGTATAAAGATTATAACGGATGATTCGCGAGTGCAGAATGGCCACTGAATAGAGTACAGAGTTGGTTTATATTATTAAGCATGTGATGAGCCTAATTAATAAAATAGCTAGCTTGAGAACTGTTTTGAGCAAAGGATCTTCTGAGGGATGAAAGGCGGCTACAGACACTTGGCGGACAACTCAATATTATGAGTCCGTCAAAAGACCCTAGAGGGTGTATGACGAATAATTCGAGAATAGAAAATAGGCCGACTACGCGAGACAGTTTTGTAGAAAAACTTCATGCCCGATAAACATGACCCAAATTCGCGTCATTTCGTTCGAGGAAAGTCAGAATGAGTTAGATCGCTTCATAAATGAGTAAAAAGTTAAAAGCCAAGGACGGCGGCGGACCAGAGCCTCATCGATGACCAACTCTAAAAT
>CACRXP010000668.1:319741-349403 GCA_902702965.1 Spirometra erinaceieuropaei
ACGCTTAGACGTGGATTCCGTCGAGCCAGTCACTAAATCTATGGCCCATCTTTGACTTACCGGTGTAACATGGCAGCAATGGAGGACTGACGCGCTCGGCAAGCCTAGCCTAGTGGTGCGGTCGAATAATACACCAGCTGGCTGTTAAATCGCGAACATGAGTGTCTGCTGTATGTTTGAGGTCTGAATCCCCGTCTCAGACGTTCGGGAAATAAAGATCTCAGGAATCAACTCCGCTTCCCCTGTACCACAGCGGTCCACGTGACCATCCTAGCAGACACGATGTGGCAATCGCCCTCCCGCAGAAAGCAAACCGCACACTACTTGTATAGGGATCAGTTAGTAAACAGATGATTTACGTGAGGCTAAAGCGCCACTTTACGAACATCCCTGTAGTTCCCACGTACGTACCAACACCAGCTGCCGACCGGCGCGATAGAGAAAATTTATACTCACGGCTGCAAGAGTTTATTGAAAGACTCCCTCGCCGTGATCTGCTAGTTGATGTTGAGTTCTGGAATGGCCGGACTGGACCTGGCGACTCTGCAAATAGTCATCTAAATGGCCGCTGGGGGTTTAGCTTTCGATACGACAATGGTGAGAAAATGCAGAAAGTTGCTAGCACATGTTGCCAGCACATGCTTACAGTATGACCATAAACATCTGTTAACCTCGTACTCAAATGGCGGCCATACGGCCAGTCAGATGGACTACTTCCTAGTCGACCCAAGGTTCGTTTACGTAATACGGAGACAGCATAGCAATAAGGGGCCTAGTGATCGTGGTATTCCACTGGAATCTACAAATCGTGCGTCGGTACTCTGACACCATCGGTGATTGAGCAATTATGTGGAGATGGGGTTGTTCCTGATAACTAGGGCTCGGGCATCTTTGCGCCTGAGCTCAAGAATTGAGATAAGACGAAGTGAGAGAAGTACCGGGCCACAGGCCTCATAACGTTGCCGCAAAGGTTTTAGTTGCTGTCCCTTTTGAGATTCGGGGATGTACGTGACTATAGGACGAAACCTAGTCAAGCCGGGTTCCAGGCCGGGTGTGGATGCCGGACCAAATATTCACACTATGGAGCATTCTTGAATTACGCCATGACTACCTGCAATCGACAGTCGTATGCCTTGTTGACTTCACCGCAGCGTTTAATTCCTTCCATCATTAGTGCTTGAGGCAGATAATGGAAGTAGATGGGTAATTCAGTAAAAAAAATCGTCGCCATGATCAAAGCCTGCTACTGCTCTACCACCGCGTGAGTTTTGGTCGTAAACAATCTCACCCAACTGCTCGACATTCGGTCTGGCGTTTGACAAGGTTGTATCCTGTGGCCTACTCTGGACAACTACGCTATTGACTGGATTATTGGATGGGCCATAGACGGAGTTGACGATGTTGAGCTTGCACCCGGACGCCGCCTGACTGATCTCGTCTATGCTGACGACATCGCCTTGCTGGCCTCAAGTTGTGTTGATCTACAGTCTGTTATGTCGCGCTTGAAGTAGCTAAATCGGTCATTTTATCTATAAACGCTAGGAAAACCCGTGTCTACGAGCTGCATTGCTGGCCAGGAGAAGGCAGCCTTCGGGATCAACGGTTGCCAACTTGATTTAGACAGTTTCATGTGCCTCGGGGCAGGACTGCTGCCGAATTGACAGAATAAGGACATTGTCTCGCCAACTGGTGCTACTATAGGGCTTTTATAGTCCTTAGAAAGTTTCTATAGGCCCGATAAGACATCTCTACCGGCACGAAGATCCGCGCGTACCGAGCAGCAGTCCGGCCAGTCCTCCTACATGGCTGTAAACTCTGGACTGTGCGCGTGGAAAATGAGCGAGAACTGGAGATGTTTGGCCACCGCTGCCTGAAGACCATGGTTCGAGTGAAGTACACCGACTTCATCTTAAATTATGCAATCTGCACTCACAGCAACATTACGAGGGTATTTGAAGCCCTCTAAGAAAAACGACTAGGGGGGCTTGAGCAAGTTGTTCGTAGTCAGTCGCGTGGGCCCAGTGTTGCTTCCCTTGGTCCGACGCCGTTGACTACGTGGTGGTATCAAAGAAGCGGCCAACTCGGAACCTGGCCTGATTCAGCTCGTAAAACATATGAAAGTAGTTCTCGGGCCTTCGGTATTCGGATTCCGTCGCTGAAGGGGTGGGTTGAGCTGTCTACATCCGTTGTTAGAAATCGTCAAGCGTGGAGAGATACAATCCCCAATATCATCGAGATCGGCTAGGTCACACATGATTACATCTGTGCCAAGTATGAGTAGCCATCTCACTAACAGTGACTGGTCAAAACACATCGCTACAGTACCGCAGTGATAAACGCTGTGGTTATCGGTCAGAATTCGCATTGGTGACAAAAAGTACGGCAGTGAGAAAAAACCGAGTTGATGAACAATACTGTGTAAATCACGTTTCTGAAAATTGAACAAGGAAGGAACCTGAGTCGTAGCCGTCTAAGGCGCAGATGAACGAGTGAAGAGGAAGTAACGCTGATATTTTACCAAAGATATGGTAAAGCACAAAAGGCTAAGGTCAGCAGAAGGACAACGGGTCACAGAGGCTGGACAGAATCGCCATCAACTCCAGTAAGGCCAGAGTTTCTCGCTTACGATTTAGGAAAACACATTTGCCCATAGTACTCAGTTTAAACACGTTTAATGTTGTGAAAGCATATAGAAAACTCATGAAAGGTGTCGTAAAAAGGCCGTCCTTGAATGATGTGTTTGATGCCCCCATTCAAAAAAACCTACGGAGTAAAAAAAGGACAGTGAAATGGTGGAAGGCCTTACTCAATGACGCTTTAGGGAACTAGAGGGTTCCAAAGCCAACCGCAGTTACGTTGGTGATACCTTTTCTGGCGATCGTCTTCCACAAAAATATGGACAGTTACGAGCCGCACGGAGGTGAACGGGTTCAATCATCTAAATTACCGTCAGAGTCCACCTTCTTATGTGTCAAAAATACGACGG
The DNA here is from genome assembly GCA_902702965.1 of Spirometra erinaceieuropaei. Lineage (NCBI taxonomy): Eukaryota > Metazoa > Platyhelminthes > Cestoda > Diphyllobothriidea > Diphyllobothriidae > Spirometra > Spirometra erinaceieuropaei. Next base: position 322,728 of record CACRXP010000668.1, read on the forward strand.
ATCGCGACACACTCCACAGGGCTTGACTTGGATAGGCAAAACTCGCATGGCAGATCGTAAAAAACGCACAGTGGAGGGTCGAGCGGACTAGGCGCTTGTCTACAAAGAGTCCAAAACCATAATTGGACATTTGTACCTTTGATTTATACGGCTGTGACCATAATTCACGCAGACGCTGGACTGAATACTGAATAAATGAGGGCGATAGGCCACCCAGGGCGCGCCCGGCGGTGGATCAGTAACAGTCCTCGACCACAGTAATGACTTCCGCAAAAGCGCCATGACGATTCAAGATGGGCAGAATCAAGTACTGCAGCAAGTCCAACAAGAGAGATGATAGTAGGCTGTGAACAGCCACGACTCAGTTAAAAATGTGTCGGAGTGTAAAAATCCGGGTGGTGGGTCCGTTTTCGAAACGAAACGCCGCCTGGTTGGGCCTCGCAGATGAATTACGCACAACTTGGGCAGTGGTGATTTTCGTGGCAACGCCGGTGAGCGTCATGCCGTAACAACTATTGAACTTCTTCTACCACTTTATGAAGACGGGGGTAAGGGTAGTTTGGTCCCATGCATCTGGATCGCTCGCATCCCCCCATGAACGTTCGATTGCTAAGTGGAGCCACGGCGCCAAAGTGCTAACAGAAAACTCATAGACTTCTTCGGAGATCTTGTCCCAATTGGGCATCCTCCTGTACAGCAGTAGAGTGCGGTCAGTTATTTAATCGCCGGTCTTTCTGATACACGCCCTCCTCGATGCTCACTGGAGTGCATTTTGGACGTCACGCCTGTGGGGGCCCTTTGCGCGTATGCACGCATGCAGGGGTGTACGCACGCACTTTGTCCGGAACTTTACACGCCTGTCTGGCGACTTAAATCGCCTAGGGTGACAACATCCCTAACTTGTCCGAAAAGGCGCGTCAATTTACTGCACGCGGGTGTACGGTATCTGCAGAGATTGTTGAAAAAACTAGTCAATCGCAACACAGCCCCCGACTGGGCTAGTCCTGGGAGACTAGAATGCTATCAGGGCAGATTAGATGCTTGAAATATCTAAGCCACTAAGTGAGAACCAAAGGCTATCAAAAAGACCTTGTAAAAGCGGAAGAAGACAGACAATGCTTAAGGGATCAACGAGACCATTGCAAATTAATAGAAAAAGGCAAGACGGCATCTTAAAACGAGAACTCGTTATCTTGAAATGCGCATTCACATTAAAAACAGATTCTTTTTGAGGCAACAAATGGAAAAAGAGACTGCCTTCGATGAGGAAGAGAGTATTGTATAATAGGATGACCCAATGATGTGCACTCGACAATATGAAAAAAGTGGCTCACCCTTAAACTTTGATCGGATATTCGCTAGCTCCTTGTTTATTCTTTTGATCTCAGCTTCCTTGCTTTTGCAGTTGCGTATGTCGGAAATAAATACGGCTAAGCCACGCATCGAATCTCCCTTAGGCGCCGGCATACTCTCGATTTAGTAAACGACGCAAAACAAACCAGCTTCAAGTCGCGCGTTTAATTGACACCAATAAAAACGCTTTTTCAACCTCGGAAATCCATACAAGTGAAAAAGGTTTATTCTAACTTTTCGAAGTTTGGTTCTGCAAGTTCATATTCCAATCGGCAGACCCAAAAACGTTAGGTGCCTACTGATGGGAGCCTTCAGGATAGCAAATACAAATTTAGCACTGTAACGCATGCGAGAAATTTGGAAAATGCTCGGTTAGAGGTGGGGCAACAGGTAGAGCAAATGGCGACTATTAATACTGTCAGATGAAATAGAAGCATGAAAATAAAATAGTTGCGGTTTGTTGGAGGTGCCAACAAATACGACTAAATCTTAGAATTTAAGAAGAGGACACGTTCAAATAATGATGCGAAACGAACGAACCAGTTGAGTCCAAAAGTTGGGCCCTGTAGAGGAAAACATTGATGCGGCATAAACAGTTTCCGCTGATAAGTATATACTGCTACATTAAAATAGCATTAAATGCTGGATAGTGATGCATACTCCTTCCAGAAAAAGTTTGGCGTCTTTTATGTAGCTAGTGCCGATCTGCCGCCCCTTCTGGTTCCTGTCTTTTTTGACATTCGTATGGACTAAAGAAATTTACTGAATACTCCATGAGTCGCTGTATTTGCTGCCTCTGCTTTCAACTCATTGTACTGGTCAACAATACCCTCTGTGACCGTCATCTGCCTAATATTTTAACAAACCAATTTTTCACTGAGTCGGTTGTCATGCCAATGAGTGTATAACGTGCGGCTGTGCTGTATGGACAGACCATATCTGCATCGTGGACTTCACCGACTATTTTGCACACATGCCGAGCTTTTTAATCCGTAGCAGGAAGTTATGCCAGTTCCATGCAGATTATATCCTACAGGATTCAAAAATACGTTCAAAATTCAAACATCTTGCTCGGGACCATTTCTGAAACCTCTGCTTCCTTAACAAGATTTCTGGACCCTATTTGTGCGTAGTATTTAAGGTGAGGCCAAATTTGGACTACATGTGACACCGGCATGTAAATTTAAGTAAGATTTTGGGAGCAAAAGTAGGTTTTCTTATGAATGCAACATGTCTTTCATAAATAATGCGCTCGGATACCTCGATCGTTGAGTAGGTCTTGCACTTTTCTTCCTTTATAAATGAATAACAAATTTTTGGGACTTATCCTACACCATAATCGTCTCTTGTTTTTCTCAGAGGTTTGAGTACGCTGTCCTCCAATAAATGGTGTGTGCGTATAAGTTGTCGTGTATATTTATGTGGTTTCCCACGAAAATGTGCAAAGGTTTGTGATCCCGAGGCAGAAATACATCAAGTGCCGACCCCGCCACGGCAATTAAGTCCAACAAATCATTAAATGTTAAAAGCATCAAACCGGGGGAACATTAAAGTGACCTATGGGAACCTATGGGAAGGGCTCGCAATTTAAGATGATGTCTTCACTCCACTTCATATTCCAACCAGCTCGGATGAGGCCTGCAATCAAATACGCGCTTATGGCAGTGGATATGCTGTAGGTGTGTACCACGTTAAAACAGGACAGAACTTAAAGTCTCTAGGCCAAAAACGGCATATCACGCACAAATTATGGCTCCAAAATTCCCAGCTCACGCGAAAAACTACCTAATGTCGATATGAGTTCACATATGAAAGTCATAACTAACAGAAAATGATGCTGGCACAGGTGGGGAAAGTAAGAACTGCCGATACCTCGTAAGAAAAACATCGTTATAAAGGGTTTCCGGGGTCTATATTATGAATTCTGAAGGGACGGGTGACGCACAACCTACATTTCCTTTGCGATTACGCCAACACGTTCCTAGGGATGAGAACTTATCGCCTATATCATGCGCCGCTGTGCGGCTGCTGGTTGGGCTCGAGAGAGGACCCGTAAGACACAATGGAACAAGTGGGCTCCGAAAGAACGATTGGTGAGCGCCTTCTACCATTGTGTATTCCCGATAAAAAGTGACAGGACAACGAGCACGCGGCTTAGTGGTTAGATGCTCTGGATTTCTAATTAATTTTTCGAGCGTTTGAGACCCAGATATTCCACGCTTTGGACTTGGGTGTGATTAGCTGACGACGGCTAATAAGCCAGAAATGGCCATTTCAGTCTGCCTTGTCTTTTCGGTACTAACATTCTGAACTCATCACCGAAAAAAACTCCAGGACTAGACAGAATAAGGCCTGCTCGTGGCCTTAGGCAATTCCTAGTGTCTTTTAAAATATCTGGGCAAATGATACCTCAACAGGTTAGATGCTCGAAAGAAGAGTTACATTACCGCCCTCGCATAAAGGAGTGTTTTTTAAATCGGATTATGAACTGAGGCAAGGACTGGAAATAAGGGTGGAATTAAAGGGGTGGAAGGAAAGTGGTTAGAAAGGGCTGCAAACAAAAAATTATCACATGATCCAGATCGGGGAATAACTCTCGTAAATAAAACTCGTCAGAGTAAAGGCAGGCTCTCCTCGAAGAGATGATCTCTGAAGGCCATCTTCTCAAACATACAAAGCATGTTGAAGAAATTCGACGAAGATCGAAAGTTAGCTGAAAAAATTGAGTTAGAAGTCATGACTTTTATGGAAACGTGGCCCCTTACCGAATGTGTGGAGTCCGAAATAGCCTTTAGATGTTACAAACAATCCAGAATAGATAGATCAATCCGAGTTTGATGGGTTATGCCTTATTTTATTTCCAAGCGAGTCGCCACCGTCAAAGCACCTAATCTACGAAGTACTGAAAGGACTAAGGAGCTGATCCCAGCCCTTAGGTCTGCAGATGGAAAAGTGGAGATTGATGACCAGGTTAAAGCGTCCCTCCTTTCCGACTTCTTTCAGTCCGTCTTCACCCGAGAACACAGTTCTATATTTGCCCATCCATCCATCCATTCACCAACCAACCTCTCCTCCCAGTACACTTTCCCCTCCTATCCCCTCCCTACCTTCCTTAACCGAGGAACCACTCTTTTCATCTATCATAATTAGGGCCGAGCTACTCCGGCTGAAGCCTGCCAAATCGCCTGGCCCAGGTAGAATTCCCGCACTAGCAATTCGTCAACTTGCTAATGAACTGTGCAAACCCTTATCCGCAATATTTTAAAAGTCATTTGAAGACGGTGAGCTCCCGAAAGAATGGAAGTGCGCACTCATTACTCCGATCCATAAAGGAGGCTCAAGACTTGACTGCGGAAATTATCGTCCTGTCAGTCTTAATTGCATCGCGTGTAAAATAATGTAACGCATTATCAAAAGACACTTGATGAAATACCTGGAACAAAACAAAATATAGTGTGATGCCAACACGGCTTTCGTACAGTGCGCTCCTGCCTAACGAGTGTTCTTTACTCGCACGAGAAATGGACACGAGCTACCGATAAGGGTTTTACAGTGGATGTCATATTTTTGACTTCAAGAAGGCCTTTGGCAGTGTCCCACACAGGCTTCTTTTATAGAAGATCAGAGATGTAGGAATTCAAGGAAGAATGTTTAAATGGATCAGAAGTTTTCTGTCCTCCGGAGTATCAAGAATCGTTGTTGGCAAGTCTACCTCGGGATGGGCAAAGGTGGGAAGTAGTGTCCCACAGGGTTCTGTCTAAGGCCCAGTACTATTCCTGATTTAGGTTAATCACTGCATCAGCGAAGCGAATTGCGAGGCCCTCATGTTCGCGAATGACATAAAAATATGGAGTGAAGTCAAGTGTGATGATGGCACAGAGAAGTTGCAGTCGAACATCGACGAACCGTGTGCTTGGTCGAACAGATGGCTTTTGAAGTTTAACGTGTCCAAATGCGTTGTTTTGCACCTGAACACCGGCCACAATGCCTCTCCCAAACAGCGGTACTACATTGACGGGACGAGGTTAGAAACTGTGGAAAGACACAGAGATCTGGATGTATGGACGACCACAAATCTATCGCCATCAGAACACTGTACGAAGATGGTCCAGAAGGCAACTAGTACTCTACACTGAATCAGACGAGCATTTAAAATATTTCCTCCCGAACTTTTCGAAAGACTCCTTGGTGTCTTTGTAAGACCCCATCTAGAGTATGGAATGCCAGCAGCTTCACCATGGATGAGGAAGGATATCAACTTACTCGAACAGGTGCAACGCAGAGCGACAAAGATGGTCGACGGTCTTATCAGGAGAGGCTGAATTTGCTTGGCCTATTCCCTCTCTCTTATAGACAAATAAACTGCAGTCTACTCTGGACGTTCCGGATTGTTCGGGGCCAGGGTTGCTCATTAAGAGCAGAAGACTTCTTTGAGTTCGCCCGTACAAACCAACTACGCGGCCATGCATACAAAGTCGGGAATGAGCGCACGCGTTTAGACCGACGAACATTTTCCTTCAGTCAGTGGGTTGTCAGGCCGTGGAACTCGCTTCCAAGCGAGATGGTGACGGCTGACACAGTGTGTGTGTTTAAAAGAAAACTTGCTCGTCTTGTTTTCAACAGAAATCGGCTTGTACAGCATGACTATGCACAGCCAGTTTTGTAAAATCTGTCATATACAATCTTCCGCACTAATTTACAGTGACCCTATGCACTGCCTTATGATTACGATTGAACTGTGACCCAATCACATTTTAAATTCCTGCAATTTTATTTTTTGAGTATGAATCTGCGAAAGCACTGTACATAAATAGGGTCATCAAGGGCTCTGCCAGTAACCCTTCAATATATACATATACATATACATAAGTGGAACTCTTGAGCACCACTATTCCCACTAAATATATTCTACTGCCTACACTATCCGTGGAAGACTTCCGCCTAACCAGACGTCTGACCATGATCTCCTTCTCATAGGTGATTTGTACAAATTCAGTGAACAGAAAGACATCCTTATTTTTAGGGAATTTAATGCATCCTGCAGGGCCTAATAAGTGAGGACCACGCACGGCTAAGCAGATCATGTTAATCTTAAATTGCCATAGTGGGCGATGGACAAACCCCTCTGCTAGAACGAATTCGGGAAATGAAAATGTTCACACTATCTTGACTTTATCTTTACCCCCCCCCCTCTCCGGGGAGGAAATGCGCCAGACGAACGGGACCTACTAAAAACGGAGTCTAGCGAACGTATTGCATTGTTATTAGGGCACTCAATGTCTCCTAAACAAAATCCGCCGATTGGTGGAAGAAAAATATTTGGAAAGGAGACTATTCCCTTAGGTGCCACGAGGAACTGAATTGCATGGCGTAATAAATGATCATTGGAATACTTTCAGTTCGTTACTGAGGGGATGTTGACCACATCTGTCTTCTCAGAAGAAGGACCACCGCCACCCGCGGGAAGTGAATAAACTTGGAAATGCAGACTCCCTTTAACAAGAAACCACCTTCAGAAACGTTACAGATTAAGTGGCACTAGAGAGCACCTGCGGGAATATAAGAAACCGAGAAACACCTACTAAAATGGGGCCACTAAGCTTCGAAGTAAATTCGAGTTAAATATATCGCAAAATCTGCTGCAACACCCAAACATCCTATATGGTTGTATATGGAGCACTAAAAGAAAGCGAGACCTAAGCCCTTCATTTAGGCCTCCGAACCTCGGCTAGAATTGCGTCAGATCCCTGTGCATTACCACTGGGCAGTTGGTGTACGGGGCATATCGTTTCCGGGGAGATGGCGGCTGTTCCAAGTCGCTGTTTGTTTCCACTTGGGGTAATCGGTCGATGGCAGCGTCGACGATTTAGAGGCGCGCTTGGGGATACTTCAGAACTGCTCGTACCTACGCTTTGGAATCCTCAACTTCTCCATCAGGAGGGTTGATCCATCTGAGCTAAGAAGCAGCGCTGTGCATTTGGTTCAGTTTAGTTCAATGTACTTGAGGGAAATAGGCCCACGTCTCTGAACTCTCCACTCGTCACATAAAATTCGGAAAAATAAGCAATAATGCAAAGAAATTATGTACAGAATCAGGTGAATGTAGACATAGATTCCCATAGGTCGATGTTTTTCATGGTAACGCAACCATATATTCTGCTTGTTCTCGCAGAATATGTCTGTCAAGCAGATATTTAAATGGCTACACATACTTAGACGTAACCATATCGGGCGGGTCATTTCACGGTTATAAGACATGGTTAGAGGAAAAAATAAGTTTTCGCATCCAATCTTCCGTGGGACATATGCAGTTTGGGGGGATGACCACGGAGGTTATTTGTGGTGACGAGTTGGAAACGTTCGTCACACCGGAGGGCGCGGTCCAAGCCAGGGAAGATACGCAAAGTTTGCATCAAGCCTCCGCACAACTGTCTGTAACTCAGAGGATAAAAATGAAGTTTATTTAGGCTGATCACATGTGGCGGTGCACATTGAACTTTTGCTAATTTTGTGTGTCGCCAATGCACTCTTTCATCCAGATTGTCAAGAGCAACTTAACAGTGTGTGAGGGGACCGACAAGATTTCTGACGATACAGAGGCAATGTGGCTGACTATAAAGACACAGGAGTCTCAGTCCCTCGAAGTCGGAACTATTTACCGGCTTCCGCATGCGCATCCCGACCCAGATATTTGTCTACTGGAAGGCATAAAGGAGATCGTCAGTCGACCAGACGTTGTTCTCACGGGGGGATTTTAATGCATCCTGCATTTAATGGAGCGACATGAATGCGAAGTGCTCGAAGAATACCTTCGATTACCGTCTACTAAAGACAACGCTAGAAGCTCTTCTCACGCAACGTGTTCTATTTCCAACTAGAGCGCGTGAAGGACAACAGGCCAGTTGACTGGATATCGTCTTCACCAAAGATCCTGACAGTATAGACGAGGTGAACTACCTACCCCCCGCTCGGTCGAAGTGATCATGCAGTACTTTTATGGGAGTACGAGCTGTATTCTGAACCGTATACAAAATACGATACGAGGCCCAATTTATGAAAAGGGGCTTTTGCCAAATGAGAGCTGAGGCATCACAAATAGACTGGGATGTTCCCTACTCTGGAAACGTTAACGAGGACTGGACTTTATTCAAGGATCGGCTGCTGCATCTAACGAAGAGCCATTGTCCCTTATCAAAGCCTAGGACATCCAACCGTCCTCAGTGGCTAACACGAGAACTCAAAAGCAGATCAACAAGAAAGGAAGGTCGTGGAAGAAATTTCGCGAAAACAACAACATTGCAGCGTTTACAGAATATAAAGTTCAGAGAAATAAGGTGAAAAGCCTGATTTTAAGGAAACGAGGAGGTTTCGAGAGTAATTTGTTTCACAGAGCCGTTAGAAATCCGAAATTGCTCTACAGCTATTTACGGAAGTGCACACGCAACAGGAATCCCATTTCTGTCATGAGGAATGGTGACGGTTTGGAGATATCGGACAGTACAAATAAAACTGAGCATTTTACTCAATTTTTCCAATCCGTCTTCAAAAGAGAAGCAGACCTTATTCCAACTAGTTCTGAGAACATGATAGAATCCTACTATCGAAGATATCGTATTTCGAGAAGCAGCGAATTTGGAAGAACTAAAAAGCTTGAAGGAATGTAAATCTCCCGGGCCGGAGGAGATTCCAGCAAAGCTGCTTTTCGAGCCTGCCCAACAGCTGGCCAAGTCACTATCCTTGCTGTGCCAGGAATCGTTTGATGCTGGAATCCTTACCACAGACTGGAAGATGGCTCACATTACACCCCTTTACAAAAAGCGGTAGTCGTGCTCTTGCAACGAACTACAGACCCGTCAGTGTGACATCAATCTACGGCAAAGTGATGGAAAAAACCATAAAAAAGGAGTTTATGGCTTATCTGGAAAGCCACAACCTCTTGTCTAATGTAAAATATGCTTTCGTAGGGGACAATCATGTGTAACGAACTTGCTACATACAATGCAAAGTTGGATAAGAGTGCTGGACGCAAAGCACAATGTGCGCGTGGCCTATATTGATTTCCGGAAGGCGTTCGACAGTGTTCCGTACCAGCGTCTCCTGCACAAGTTGAGAATAATGGGCATCGACGGCAAAGTCCTCAAAAGGATCGAGAACTTCTTCGTCAGCCGCTCCTAAATTGTCTGCGTAGAAAAACATCAATCAAGGCGCACATTCATGGAGAGTGGAGTCCCACAAGGCTCGGTGCTCGGACCAACCCTCTTTGTCTTGTTCATCAAAGATTGTGTTGATGGGTTGGACTGTGATAGTGCCATGTTTGCGGATGACATAAAAATCTGGAAAGTCATCCAGAATGCTGCCGATGAGACCTACTCCCAAGAAAATCTTTGTCGATTGGACGATTGGTCCCGCAGATGGCTCTTGTCCTTCAATTTGAACAAATGTACCATACTGCGCCTCGGAAATCAGACCCTTAGTACGCGGCAATACCATCTGAACGGAATACCACTTCGAGATGCAGAAACGCAGAGAGATCTCGAAGTCTGGGTTGCAGACAGCCTAAAGCCTTCTACCCAATGTTGTAAGGCGGCCAAGGCCGCAACTTCAATGATATATACCATCAAGCGGGTATTCGCAGTTTTTGATGAAGACTGCTTCTCCAAAGTCTTCGGCACGTTTGTAAGGCCGCATCTCGAATATGCAATTCAGGCCTGGAGATCATGGACGCATCGGGATTACAATCTGCTTGAAAGGGTGGAGAGGCGAGCAACAAAATTGATAAGAGGTCAAAGTGCACTGCCATACGAGATTCGCATAACTAACCTTAATCTCTATTTTCTGAGTTGTAGGCAGTTGTGCGGAGACTTGATACAAACTTTCCGTATCGTGCGTGGCTTGGACTGCGCCCTTCGGTGCAATGACTTTTTTCAACTTGCCACAACAACTAACCTCCGGGGACATCCCTTCAACCTATGTGTACTCCAGGGTAGATAGAATGAAAGAAAATATTTTTTCTCCAACCGTGTCGTGGAACCGTTGAATAACCTGCCCGAGGCGGTTCTCATGTCTCAATCTGTGGCGACATTTAAATGTCGGCTTGACAGATATATGCGGCGGCAACAAACGGACTATGTGACTTTGTAGTCATAAGACCAGTGACATATGTGATTTAAAGCCTGCATTGACTTATTGCTGTAAATTATTCACATTTTCTTTATTTATCGATTTTTTATGTAAAAATAGGAAGTAGAAAGGTGAAAGCATATTACTCTCAAATAAAATCACTGACTGACCGAAAAAGCCATTCGTAGTTCTTGAATTAGTAGTCCGTTAAGAAAAATGAATAGCGAGAGGTGAAAGAAACTCTACATAAAAATTTAAAAATGATTGGATTAATTTTACAGGAGAAAAAAACCTCGCTAAAAAATAATAACAGAAGAATACGGGCAGTACTGGCCTGCATGTGACAGTATATAACGGATTACAATCGAACATTGTCAGGGCAGAAATAAATGTCAGCCTTGAGGGGTACGTATGCGGGTCGGATAGGACTGGCCTGCATGTGGAATTGCATACGGGATTCAGAACTGGCATCGTCAGGGCAGGATTGATACGCCGGATGAGACTATTCGCCTCAAAGACGCCAGACGAGAGGAACCCAGACGCGATGGGCCACAGTGCGCTTCGAGCCCAGCCGAGGTACGACCAAACTACTAGTAGATGGCGAATACTGAGGGTTCCGCCTCGAGCGTCGACAGACCGCATGAGACCGAAATGCGGGAGATGATATCAGGAACCGCGAAAATCGTCGTTATGTGGGAGGAGTGATAGAAGTGGATTTAGAAACCAATTCAAAACAGGGGTTTCTAATGATATAATTGAGGGTTACCACCTGATCTACCACTAAATCCCAGGAGGACACTCCTCGAAGTCAAGAACCTGGGCGTTCGGGAATGAGACCGTTAAAAGTGTCTTTATACTTTCCGGTGTAAGGTGTGTGCGTAATTTCGACTTGAATACTAGTAACTTAGGCGACAACCTAATTTGTGGCGGAAGATTATTCCAAAGGAAAGCATATTTGAAAGCAAAGAAGAGGGAGCGCTTAGATGTAGTGCAAAGAGGCGGCGGAATCAACATGGATGTGTTGCCCGTGGCATAAGACCGATCTCACGGAGTGAGAGTGTCAATGAGCGGAAGATGGGAGCTAGAGTTAATGCGAAAAAGGAAGCAAAAGTCAGCTTCGAGTCTTCCAACCCACAAAAACTTAATGTTCGCCAGCTGACATCTCTGAGTATAAGAAATACCGTACGAAGCTTGGGAGAACTGTTTCCGGGTGAAAACCCTCTGAACATTTTCGATTTTATTACGGTCGCAGGCGTTCATTAAACCAAAGAAAGGACAGCAGTATTCTAGGACTGGAAGAATAAGCATTTGATAAAGTCTTCGCTTCATTTCCGGATGGAAAAAAGTATGCGATATGAATCCACAGATCTGCGCAGCTTTGGCAGAGATTCTATCTGCATGAGATGATAAAGCAAGCTTATTTGTATAACTTACACCTAGGTCCTTTATGGTGAGGCATTTTGAGAGTGGGTTATTCTGAAAAATTATGAGACCAGGAAGTTTGACAGGACCAAAGGACATGAAACTACACAGTGTTGTGAGGTGGCTAATGTCGCAAATTAATTGCTGTACGCAAGTAAGCGGACATTCACAGTTTTCGACAAAGAATGTTTTTCTGAAGCCTTAAAAATATGTTAAGCCTCATGTGTCTTGGCTATGAGAAACTGAAGGTCAAGGTCAGGCGGCTGGTTTTAAATTTGAAGGTAAGCGAAGGATATTATTTTAAGTGGATTTTCTGTGAGATCTAACGATTTTAACCCCTGTTTTTTGCTTAAGTTTCCTTAAATATAGGCTTATTAACTCAGAACTACCAGCTGCCCTTTCCTTTTCGAGTTCTGATAGTCTGTGTCTGTTGATCACCAGTCGCACTCTGCAATTCACATTTTGTGCATTCGATTTCTCTCTAGCTTAAACTAAATCACCTGGTCTGTCAGAAGTTTTCTTAATCACAACTTGCCTCGAGACAAGATAGAATAGAATAGGTTTATTATAGCCCCTCTTGGGCACTGTCAGTCTCCTTTGAACTCAGGAAAAAAACCTAAAAAACTCATCCATTTCGACTGTCCTTTGACTTCATTGGTTTTGGGTGCCTAGCCAAAAGAGCGCGAATTGAGAGTTTGTTTTAAGTCAAAAAAACCTGAGTTCTAAGGCGAAATAATAACAAAAGTTTTTAAAAAAGAACGATATGTACAATATAAAAATTGAAGTGTGCATTTTAGTAGTTTTTGGGGGCATGAATAATAAGTCCTTCATGGAAATTGACGAACTTTGATATCGGCCTGACCTTCAAATTATTTTCTAGTTGGGTTGTAGCGGCCGAGGATGTCAAGAGTAGCGCACAACCACGTAACGGAATATCGAGGAAGAGATCCTGGCTTGTGTTGATCTGAATACGATTGTTAGCAGTTCACGATACTCATCCATACATAAAGGATGAAGAAACGATCAGTGGACGAGGAGATATAATGAACAGAAAAGGGAATTGAAATGATATATAATGACAGTTAAAAGTACAAACGGCATGAGTTACAACAGTAGGGTGACCTGCCTGGGTGGAGAGGCGAGGCCAACATTCCAGCTGGAAAACCGGTGGGGAACGCAGCGCTGGGAGCAACTACAGGTAAGGGCCGAGGGGGTTGCAGATGTAGCGAGGGCAGCGGTACGAGCGTTACGTCACGGTACGGAGCGGGGGAAGGGATCGGCGGAAGAGAGAGGGAGGGACACCGGCCATCTTCACCAACATGCGGCTACGCCATCTCCACCCTAGGTCCGCGCGCCAAAAGTGTCACGGCATTCAAACAACCCTCCACAGATCAGGGGACGTTACGGGTTAAATTTTGGTGTTTTCTAATTGGTGGTTGACAGTCTGTCTGGCCAGCTGCAAAGGGGCGGTCGCACATTTCCTTCGTGTTTTCCAAGAGGCTTGCCGTAACTGTCTGGATTAAGAGCTGGAAAAGATGAATACATGTCAGGAGTAAGAACCATTCAATGGTAAGTCACAATCAAAGCTGTCAAAATAATATTGAATCATATATCATATTTTTCTTGTGAATGTGGCATTATAAGTGTAGTGGTCGACTGTTTACAATGATCAAATGTAGTTGTATATATGACTACTATGGCCTTAATATATACTTACGTACAACTCATATGCAGGGTTTTATCGAAGTGGATGTTATTATTTGCTCCCTAAGGGATATTTAATGTCAGGTGACATAGCTGATGGAAACGAGAATGAGAGGAAAAAATAGAATAGATCTCTCTGTTCTTTGTTTATCAATGATGCTATCTTTTATAAATTTGATTATTTTTAGTGCTATGTTCCGGTATTATTCATGCGGCTGATATCATCAGAGCCCTTTAGGACCAAGTTCAATATCAAAGAATTGACTTGAAAAATGTCCTATCCTATTCAAAAATAAACGTGTATTATCATTTGAGAGGAATTTCTTATTTTTTATTTTAAACTCGATTAGGGTTCGACTTTTCCGGATAGAACTTGGAAGGGCGTTCCAGATAGTCGCATATCTTATGTAGTAGAAATTTGACCGTTGGGACTTTGTGAATAGAATAGAATAAAATAGGTTTATTATAGCACCCCTTGGGCACTGTCATTCTCCTTTGAATTTGGGGATCCTTACAATGTCTTCGTTAATTCTGATGTTTCTGGGGGCGTTTTGGTATGTTAGTAAATTCATTTTGAGAATGTCTTGGTCATGGGTGACCTTGAATAGGAAGTTTGGACCAATTTGGAGTCTTCTGATCCAGAGGGGTCGAAGACTGTATTTATGATATACTTCTAGGTATAAACCCTGGATGAGAGCAAAACTCACATGTCGACGAAAGCTCTCGGTCTCTGTAAGTAAGCATGGTTTAACTAAATTTAAGTCAAAATGCTTACCTAAATCTAAAGCAGATGGTATTACTAGTCAGTCATCACTGGTTGTAATTGGTAGGTAGCTTAATCTGCCTGCATTTGACAACTGCAATGGTTTTATGCCAAATTCTTGCACTTGGTTGTCAATTCTTGGAAATTTATTCGACGGGAACATCTCCAATATTTCCTCTGAAGAATGTAGGCGTCTTGGCTCACTTGTTCACCCGATCGCCAGTGAATTTAGTGATAAACAAAAGCGTACATCAACTTTCTGTTAAAATAATGTGCCTCGATCTGCTCGGCCAATTAATGTTGCGACCAATTTCCTGTATTCATGCGGTTTCAACTATAAAATAGTCGATGCTAAACGCTTGTCATCCCGTGACGAAAATCCATCGTCTTAGTCAAATTATTTTCATCAATCGCGGGTGACTCAATCTTTGCCCATCATGATCGTGTCACTGCGTACCTGGAAAATGCGAAATTTTTCCTTTGTTATGATCTTACTCCTAGGGAGCGTACAATCTGGTCTCCGTTCTTACGCAAATATACTGCATCTCAGTCGAATGCTCACCTACCCGGTCATAATACAAGTGGCCGTAAGGATTCAGCTTGCACGACTCCTGCGACATCTGACTCCCTCCTTCCCCTTACTCATACATCTCCATCTCACTCAAGCCACTTGACGCGTTTTCCTGCCCCTAAACTAGCAGCAGCAGCAGCAGCCCCATTTGTTGTTTCTTCTCCTTCAGATGGCCCCGCTAGGACGCATGAAAATTCGTCGAAATCAGCTAGACCGATAACTCCCCCAGTTCAACAGGGCGCTGCAAATTCTACGGTTAAGTCGACCGTGGCTTGGTGTCAGAACGGTGAGACTCCAAAACGGAACCAAACTCCAACCCAAATGAAAGGTAATGCAGTTTCACTTTGGGGTACACCACCTTCTGTTAGATCTACCAATTCTTTTCAACCCAGCACGTCTACAAACCCCGCAGCTCCAATTATATCCCCAAATAATTATCTGTCCTGCGTACCGGTTACTTGTCAAAGCCCTACTATATATCCAGCAAATAATTCCTACATGAATTTCCCTAAGTCATTTATCCCCGAACCTAGTTCAGGCTTCTCACCACTTAAGGCCAATTGCTCTCAGGTACTTCAATTTACCTCCTTTGACTTCCAACCTAGACCTGGTTCCCCACCCTTTTATTATTATAGCTGCATACCTTCCCCCACCAGCCTCTACTTCCCTTCTAGGCTCCCTCCTCCTCACCTTCCTCCACAATATAACTACTAGCAAGCCTATCCATGTTCTAAATCCCCTGGCCTTCCAATGCTCGAAAACTATATCCCCACATCCTTTAGGTCTCATACTCAGCCTGCTCTTTAATTTAATTTATTAAATGCCAGTTTACAGGCATTGTCATGGGAGGCGATTAAACACAGATCCGACCAGCAGTGAAAAAAAACTCCTGAAGAATAAAAGTATAGTTGATGATGGGTTTTATGGTTTGGAGGGTTCAGGAGAAATAAAAACTGCCGGCGGTAGATTTTCGACCGTCAAGAAGGGGGGGGGGAGGGGTTTGCACGGTATCGGAGATCATCGGACGTCAATTCCTTTCATGAAGTTGGGGATAGTCAAACTAGAGGCGTTGAAGGACAGCTGGTGAGACCGGCCATCGTGTCCAGTGACCACAAACGCCATCGCTACGGTACAGTCGATCAGTGGATTCAGAACCCAAAATTTGAGGAAGCTTTTCTGAATGCAAAAATCGAGTAATAGTTCTCTTAAATAAAGGATAATTTTGCAGAGTTTTCACACTCATTGGTAGTTTATTCCAAATAGCAATTGCATTTACAGAATAGAACCGACGATATTTAACAGTACGTGCCAAAGGCAGAAATAAGAAGACCTCACGGTGACTGTTACGTCGTGGGTGGATATGATGTCTTAAAGAAGTGAGTGGGTTAAATGTGTGATTATATAAGAGTTTAAATAGCAAACATAGTCCCTTTCGTAATCTACGGAACCATAAAGCATCAAGGCCCGTAAGCCGGCAACGTTCTTGGTAAGACAAATGTCGGTGTTCCGCGGCTAAAATTCTCTTGGTAAAAAAGTGTTGAACGGATTCTATTTTCTTCCACTCAGAAGCACGCATGAGGCTAAATAAAAACGAACAGTATTCCAGACCAGGTCTAACGTACATGTTGTAAAGGCGCATTCTGATGTCCCTAGTTCTAAAGTTTTGGAGGATGAACCCGGTCGTTCTGCGTGCTTTGGAGACTATCAAGGCACAGTGCTCCGAAAGATTGAGACTCTTGGAGTATGGTATGCCTAGATCCTTAGTAACCCTGGGCACATTTATGGAGTGACCTTCAATACTTAGTTGAGGTTGGTGGTCGTCGTCAACCACCATGACTGAGCACTTATGCCAAGAAAGAGAAAGGCGCCATGTGCGGCACCACTGGGCAAAAGACTGTAGATCGCTCTTTAGGAGCTCAAGCACGATGTCACGATCTGCCGGCTTATATCGATATGCAACTTTAAGATCATCGGCATACATGAAAGGCTTACCATTCTGAAATAAATCGGGTACATCATTAACGAAAAGGCAAAATAAAAGCGGGTCGAGTACACTACCCTGAATGACTCCACTCCTCACACGTGTGGGGTTGGAGATGGTATTGGAAATCTTAACTCGTTGTGTACGAGTGCCCAGGTAAGAGGATATAAAATTTTAAAGTTTGCCACCTATTCCGAAAGAGGACAGTTTCAAGAGAAGAAGAGCCTGGTCAACACGGTCAAAAGCCTTAGTGAAATCGAAATATACAGTGAAAAGTGCAAAACCATTGTCCCTAGATTGGAGAACATAGTCGAAGAAAGAGAGCTGACAGGAGTCACAAGATCGAGCTTTGAGGAATCCATGCTGAGCAGCACTCAGTAAGTTATTCACTGTTAAGTGACACATCATCTTATCCTTGATCAATGTCTCTAAGATCTTCGAAACTGCGGGGAGGGTGTTTATTGGCCGAAAGTCATCAAATGATGTAGATTTGCCGTGCTTAGGAATTGGCAAAATGTGTGATTCCTTCCACAAGGTAGGATAAGTTTCAGTTTCAAGAGCAAGATTAAATATCTTGCATAAGAGGGATGGGAAGATCGTGTTTGCATCGGCTTTTAAAGTGCTTACTGGGACACCGTTAGGGCCTGGACTATATGATTGACGAAAACGTCAAATCGCAACAGTCACATCCCACAGAGTGAAAGTTATAGTTTCTAGAACTGCCCCGGTCAATGACTGGATGGTCGGAAGCGGAGTGGTCGAGTCTTCAATGAACGTTTTGGACAAGAAATCATTGAAGCTATCCGCGGTTAACTGGGCATCAACTATGGGATTTCCGAGATCGTCTCGGAGGATGGGATGATGCGTCTTTCGGAGAGTTCGTATTTTTCTAGAGAAAAGTTTCGAGACATTTAAGGAATGGTTTTCGGTAAACTGGACCTCTTCGGCTAGCTGTTTTTCTTCAGGCAACCTCATAGCTTGATCAAAAATATCACGAATCAAGGGCAGAACAGAAACAGCGTTCTGAAGATGGAAACGACGATAAAGCCTGCGCAATCTGCGACGAAAGGGTAAGGGTAGGAAAACCTCATCCCCAACATTAATAATTTTCTTACGGGGGATAAAACGGGAAATAAGCGGATCCAAAATTTCGTACAGATTTGCAGTGCAAACATTTACATCCGAACTAAGGAAGAAAGCAGTCCAGTCGTAGGAATAAAGGTGTGTTAATAATTCGGTTGAGCGTGTTGATCGGAAATTGCGGAAAAAGCTATACTTTGGGGACGACGTTTTGTCAGCCTCGAATTCCAACGTTGAAACAACTATGTAATGGTCTGAGCACCCCAGTGGGCCTAGAGATGACACCGACGATGGCATGCAGCCTCTACAGAAAATTAGGTCAAGTATGCTTGAGCCTCGGGTGGGAAAATCGACAACCTGATTCCACATCCCAGCATCTACAGCCTCAAGAAAATCTTCGAACATTCTTAGGCGTGAAGGCGGAGACCAGCGTACTTCGGGAAGATTAAAGTCACCCGCAACCAATTAATACTTAAAGCTTGAGTCGGCCGCAGCATGAAATGCCTGTGAGAGTAAACGATCAAAATTGTCGTTGGCGTTGGGAGGACGATAGACGCAGCCAACGAGTAAGGAGAACTTATTTTTAGTGCATCCTGGAGTCAGCAGCTGCCTTCTACTGCGGAAAAATGCGGCAGGTCCAACGGCAAAAATGTAAGTGTTGGCTTAACGTAGACGCAGCAGCCCACACCACGGCTATCTTGGCGATCATTTCGGATGCAATTGTAGCCTAGAAGAGAGAGTTCGGAGTCAGCTACGGAGGCTGATGCCCACGTCTCAGTTACTAAAACAATATCAGGACAATGGACGAACACCTGAGCCTGAAGCAAATGCATCTTATTAAGCAAGGATCTGGCATTTAAAACAAAAAGTTTGAAGGGCAAGGCTGTTTGTTTCTGAGGGAGGTGGGCTACATCGTCCAGTTCTGGGCTGCCCACGGAGCAAATGTTCCGGATGCAATCATCCGGTTTTGCGAAAAATTTTGTGGCATCGAAAACTTCTGACGTGGATAAAAATGGGTAAGACTTGGGGGAGGGAATGACGGGCAGGTGAACTGCTAACCATTGTTAGCTAACTTATTTTCAGCTGGAAATCCGCGGGCCAGATACTGCAACGTATTCCCGCCGGAACGAAACTGAGGATCGGATGAATTAACTGATTCAGTATGGACATTATCAGGAGGAATAAATTGGTAAAACGGCCGTGGAGGAAACAAGTTAGGGGGTGGGGGACGCATTGTTTCCATTGGAGCAAGAGTTTTATTAAACGGCGGAAAAATCGGCATATTCGGCCTAACTGCCTCGTTATGAGGGCTGGGGGGCAGTTGCGAACCCGCTACGTTTTGAGTCGGGTTATTTGAGGCAGTGTTAGCCGATTGTGGAGGAAAAGATTTTATAATGGTGCTGGATTTATTGGGTGTCCGAGTGGCTGAGATAGCAATTGGATTTGCCTTTGACTTAGACATATGCTTAGGCTTACTAGGGGGTTGCTGGGGGAGTCGGTAGTGGCGTGTTTATACCAGGCGTGATGGTGTGTTTAAAGAGCTCAGCATTAAAAGTAGTCGAATTCCCTACGGAATTGACTATGCCGTGATGTGAATATGCCGCAGATGGTGTTGTAGAGGACTTATTCAGACTGAGAGTAGGTGTCATTATCTTGGTGCTGGTTTTTGCCGATTTTAATTTATTCAGTCTTCGCTGCAGGGGTGTGAGGTCTGGCGAAACGGAGCAGCACCATTTACGGCAGATGTCTCTAGTTATCTCCCTACTCGACAAGATAAAATCGACTTCTATCATGGAGAAAAGGGTAACTAGTATCGGCGCATTACGGCTAAGCGAGCAAAGTCGCTTAGCTTGTGCGACACTGAAACTAAAGCCACAACTTTGTAGGAACACATGCGTTCCCTCCGTAGCAGGTAAGTGGCTCGGAATGTTTTGCAGTACGAAATTATGCTTGCTGACTCACCGTACGCCAATAACTCTAGACTAACTTGTACTTATTATCCAAGCATCATTAATCCACAGCTTCCATGTCCGCCTCCAAATGTATTAAAATAACGTCGACAATAGCATTGCCGTTCGAAACACATTACATATTATATTATTGAATGCCAGGGCTGTTATCAACAAGATGGCCCAAATCAGAGCCATTGTTTTCCAAATGACGCCTGATGTTATATGTGTAACGGAATCTTGGACCTATTGTCTAATTCCTGACTCTGTCCTTCTCATAGATGACTTCGATTTTTACCGTCAAGACCGCACGACTAGGCGTGGGGTCGGTTGTCTTCTTTATCTTAAATCCTACCTAAAGCACTCTCCCTATTACCTCGATGTCTCCTCATTCACGAGGAAACTTCTGCTTTGCATCTGTTATTCTCTCGCCACAAAGAAAGGCAATTATTGGCTGTATCTGCAATTCCCCAAACTCGTTAGCCAGTGATGATTTACAACTCTGTGAAATCTTTAAATTAATTTCGGGAGCTGCTTTCGGTGTTAAAATAATCACTGGGGATTTTAACCTTCCTGAAATAGACTGGGTTTCCAATATCTGTTATCCTAGAATCCACCCCTTCCAACATATTGTCAATTTTTCTAACTGGTCCCAACTGGTGCGCTCTCCCACAAGAGGTAATCACATTTAAGATCTAATCTTTACCAATGACATTACTCCTCTTTTTGTTGCTTTCAAAAAGGACCTCTTTGACAGTGACGACGTATTAATTTATTGCTGCTTAGCACTTGCCTTTACAAAAAAGACCAGCGCCGTTCGGACATACCTCGATTAAGATAGGGTAAATAACGACTTAATAAATAACTATAATAGATCGTTGGATTGGCGTGGTTTTCTCTCCTGTAGCGATGCAACCATTCTTCGTGGCGTCATGTCCAATGTTTCCAAGGGCATCCTAGAGTTTGTGCCGCGTATATATCTCAAGCCTAATTCTTCAGGATCTCTTGTTCCTAGTTTACTTTGTAACAGACTTAACAAGTTGAGACGGCGGCTGCGTGACCCATACACTACTTCCTTATCAGTTCATCTTAGAATAACAGAGATTTTTGAGATGGCCCCAAGAATGCGCCAAGCGCGCGACAGGCAAAGAGAATCACTTGCTCTCAGCGATTCCAGCCCTGTCAAATTCGTCGCTAACATCTTCCGTCATCGGTCCTCCTCTAAGCGTGGTCATGAACTTCCACCCATGCTAAATGATAACAAAGTCTTCCTCACCGATGACACTGACAAGGCGGAGTTGTTTAGTGCTTTCTTCGCAAAACACCTTGCTACCGAGTCCGATCCGGTCCCTTTCTTTCGATCACTTTCAGATAGGACACTTAGTACAATTGATGTCCCCTCAGATCTCAGTAAGAAACACATAAGTCGCTTGAGAAACTCACACTGCCCAGGAACGGACGGGATTCCGAATTCTATTATTAAACAAGCGTCCGACCTTCCCATACTGCTTAGTCATTTATTCTCGGAATATATTTCAAAAGGATTCTTTCCTGAAAAATGGAGGACGTCAGTTATCATTCTCGTCTTCAAGTCTGGATCTCTGTTCGATGTTAATAAATATCGAGGAGTGCACAAAACGCCGTCTATAGCAAAGCTTCTTGAAAGGATTATTTTCAATGAAATTCTTGACTTCTGTCTAGCTAATCGGATTCTGAGCTCTGGTCAGCATGAATTTTTACCTGGATGATCCTGCGAAACTTGTCACCTGGCATTTCTTAATCTAATCACTTCTCTTCGTAATGAGAGGCAGTCAGTGGTAGTTATTTACTTTGCTCTTGGCAAAGCCTTTGACAAGGTGCCCCATAGACGTCGTTTAATGAAATTGGAGGCTATCGGCATCCGGCCTCTTCTATTCGACTTCATATGGTCCTATCTATCCAACCGATATCAGAAAGTCATGATCGGTAATAGCTACTCGACACCTCACTCGATCACGAGTGGCGTACTTTAAGGCACGGTTCTGGGTTCGATAGTCTATCTCCTCCTCATCGATGATATTTCGACTAAACTCGGAAATTCGCAAACTTTTATTTATGCCGGTGACCTCAAGTGTGTTTATTCATACTCTAAGGACACCGCAAATGTTTGTCTTGAAAAAATTAATGCCGATTTACTATGCTTAAGCAGATGGGGTTCAACATGGCAGTTCAGTTCAGTTCAGTTCAGTTTATTGAGGGAAATAGGAGTAAGCCTTTGAGTGCCCTATTTGCAACGTAAAAAATGTGTGGTGTACAGATAGATGTTCTGGGCTGAAATAGTTCGAACACGCCCATAATGGTGGGACAAAATGAGAAGGAGTTACAGGGGTGAGCTCGACTTCTCATCGCTCTTGGTCATTTCGGAACATAAATATGTCCAGATTCTTTGTATAGATGGTGACATCACAACATCTGCGGGAAGCTCATTCCATGGTTTGACCACCCGAACCGCGAAGGAGAACTTCCGCACATCCAGCCGTGCCTGCTGAGTGCGCAGTTTTAACGGGTGACCTCGGAGGTTGGTCGTGGTAGCAAATTCAAAAAAGACTTCGAAGGCCAGACTGCAATTCAACCCCTTTACAATGCGGAAGGCTTGCAGGAGATCTCCGCGAAGTTGCCTGTAACTCAAAGGAAAGAGGTTCAGATTTACTAGGCGGGTCGCATAGGGAAAGGAGCTTTGACCCCTAACCATCTTTGTGGCTCTCCTCTGGACTCTTTCGGGGCAGTTTTGATCCACAACAGCCCACGGCCTCCAAGCTTGTATGCCGTACTCTAAATGCGGCCGGACGAATGTTCCGAATGTCTTAGAGAAAGCTTCTTCGTCAAAGTCCATAAACGCACGCTTGATGGCGTACAGTACGGACATTGCGCTTTTTGCCACCCTCGAACAGTGGGCGGATGGTTTTAGGGAACTCGTCGTAAGCACACCGAGGTCCCTTTGGGCTTCGACCTCTTGTAGGGCTGCACCACCCAGAAAGTAGCCTCTTGTGCTGGCGGATCTGGCTGTGTTGCCTAGGCGAAGTATGCTACATTTGGCAACGTTGAACCGCAGGAGCCAACGGTTTGACCACTCCTCCAACCGATTCAGGTTCATCTGCAGTCTGTCTTCGTCGGCAGGACCCCGAATTACACTCCATATCTTCATGTCATCCGCAAACATTGCTACTTCACAGTCTAAATCTCTTGTGGCATCGTCCACGTAGATAAGAACAAAATGGGTCCCAGAACAGAACCCTGGGGGACACCACTATCGACCATTGCCGGATCTGATTTTCCCCGACCGACGCACACAACCTGGTGTCGACCCACAAGGGAGTTTTCGATCCATTTAAGGCAGTTGCAACCGATCCCTATTTTTTCAGCTTATGTAAGAGTCTTTGGTGTGGCACAGTGTCGAAAGCCTTCTGGAAGTCGATAAAGGCTATGTGGACCGCGTGCCTGTCGTCGAGAGCTCGGGTCCAGCTCTGCAGAGATTGCAGCATGTTTGTCGTGCAGGATCTTCCTTTTCGAAACCCATGTTGGCATTTCGATAGCAGGCCGTGAACTTCCAGGAATTGCATCAGTTCACTCTTTATGATCCTTTCCATAACTTTGCAGAGAATGCATGTCCAGCTTATGGGCCGGTAATTTGTCGTCGCTGCCCTGTTACCTCCTTTGTGTAACGGAGTAATATGCGCCAGCTTCCAATCGATAGGAAGTGTTCCAGTGTCAAATGACGTTTGAAAGAGCATCGACAAAGGCACAGAGAGCTCACTGGCAAGTTCCTTGGGAAGCTTGGGTGGAATCTCGTTTGGTCCTGACAACTTCGATTCGTTTAATGCCTCTAATTCTCTTCGGACAATGCCTTCTGAGAAGAGTATATCACTGACGCTTGGAGTCGGCAGTTCTTCTGTGGAGGGAGGAAGGAACCTTGCCTCGTTTGTGTAGACTGATTGGAAAAACCGTGAAAAATACGCAGCTTTATCCCTACTATCAGCGATCTCATCGCCATCAGTAGTCTTTATCAAAGGGATTTGATGCCTGTTCCTTGTAGTTCGTCGGAGGTAGCTGTAGAGCAATTTTGGGTTCTGCGTTGCTTTTTGTAGCAAGTTCTTCTCGAATTCCCGCCGCGTCTGCATTATCAGCTTCCTCAGTTTGTTCCTCTGTGTCTTGTAGGTGTTGCAGCATTCAGCTTGTCTAGTGACGCAGTATTTTCTCCACAATTTGTGCTTCCTGTTGATTTCTTTCTTGAGGTTGCTATTTAGCCACCCAGGGCGTTTGTTCAGTCTTACACTAGTCAGTGGGCAGTGGTTGTTGATGAGCTGCAGAAGGACATTCTTGAACAGCTCCCAGTCATCGTTGGCACTTCCCGTAAACAATGAGCCCCAGTCAAGACCGGATAAGTCTGCCCTCATCTGATTGAAATCGCCCCGCCAAACATTACGCCTTTTGTGGCCTGGAGTGTGTGAAATGGAGAATAACGAATAATCCCACATAAGCACTACGTGGTCACTTCGGCCAAGGGGCGGCATGGAGACGATCTCGTCTATGCTGTCTGGTGTTTTCGTAAAGACCAGATCCAGGCAGTTTGCCCTTTGTCCTTCACGTGTTCTCGTTGGGAACATTACATGTTGTGTGAGGCACGCATTTAATGTCTTGCTCAACAGGCGGTAATCGAATGCCGATTTTGGACCTGACGCTTGGAGGGTATTCCAGTTTGTTCCTGGTGCGTTGAAGTCACCCATGATCATGATGTTAGGTCGACTGGAAAATTTCTCCAACTGCTTCAATAGTTGAGTGTCGGCGATTCGGTCTGTCCTAGGTGGTCGGTAGACAGAGAGGACATCGAGACACGGGGAACCGGTAGCCTTGATGGTCAACCAGATAGCTTCCGTACTGCACGCAAACTTGGTGATGTTATCCGACACTTTCAGACCGTCATTCACATACACAACGATACCACCACCCTGACGATGTTCCCTGTCCCTCCGATAAATTTGGTATCCAGGCAAGGCTACTTCGTTATCGCTAATATTCCCGGACAGCCAGGTCTCAGTTACTGCTAAAACATCTGGAGACAGCTCAACAAGGCAAAGTTTTAGTTCGTCTATTTTCGATATGAGGCTTTGGGCATTCGTGTACAAGCACCTCAGTTTAGCACCAGCCGAATTTCCCGTTGCATTTGTTACTGCTGCGAGCATTACTCCGTTATCGCGGACGTCGTGTTCTCTAGGCTCTTCCGTTACCTGATTGGTTCCATTTACAAGCCTTGTTTCAGTCAGATCACTGGACGCTACGGGCTCACTTGTGTTGGCGCCTTGATCAGGTGGTTCAACGAAGGTGTCTGTTTTAGCTGAGTTCCTGTCGTCGTTCGTAGTATTACAGGCTGGTTCCACTGAAACGGCATATATTCCCGAACTACCTTCCCCTTGAAAATAGCCAGATTGTGTTCGCCATCCTTCAGTCTTGATTTTAACTCCAAGACAAGTTCCCGGCGTTTCAACCGTTCCGCTGGTGAACATTCCGGTTGAAAATAACCTGCTTCTGTGTGTTTCTGAGATCGGTTTTTTTTAGAGAGGATAAACTTGATTTGCTCTTTGTTCTCCAGCATAATTTTGAGAGGGCGAGGTGGTTGTGCTACTGTCCTGTCTTCACTCCTTTTTCCTATCCGGAATGCTTTCAGAACCTTTATTTTCATGTCTGCCGGCAGTAAATGCTTTAGCAGACCATGAAAAGAAGCAAGGTCCTCTGAGACACGGTCTTCAGTTCTGACTGCATTCGATTCTGACAAACCCTGAATAACCAGACACTGCTGGCGAGCATGGTCCT
Source organism: Spirometra erinaceieuropaei (assembly GCA_902702965.1). Taxonomy (NCBI): domain Eukaryota; kingdom Metazoa; phylum Platyhelminthes; class Cestoda; order Diphyllobothriidea; family Diphyllobothriidae; genus Spirometra; species Spirometra erinaceieuropaei. Next base: position 348,518 of record CACRXP010000668.1, read on the forward strand.
CCTAACTCTGTCTTTCCGGTGAATGCACTGCATGTGGGCGAGGACGATTTACGGAGTCATCGCTTGGACGCACACTTTTACTGTCTACCGACTGTCCCGAGCAACCCATCAGGGCTGGCTGTGACTTCAGAATCCTGTCATGGCGTTTCCCTCTCCCCTCTACCCACGGGTTTATGTCTTCGCATTCAGCTACGTGCTATGTAGTGCGCTCAGGGTGGTTGCCAGAACAAGAGGGCAACAGTAGACTGGATGACCCAGGTATATCGTCTCCAGGCAAAACAGAAATCCCATCACTTACAGCAAGAGGCTTAGTTGAGATGGCTTCCGCGACATGTAACTTTTTTGCGACATCGCTTAAGACATCGTGCGTGGGAATCGAGTCTCCCTTTATCGGCGGCTTCATTTTCATTATCCTGCTGTTACCGGCGTCTGAGGTTTTGGCTGTTGAGTTGCTACTCGTATTTGAAGATGCCTCCAAGGAGATATTTTTGCGCGTTTTTTGCGTTTTGCTCTTCGTTTTTGGGGTTCTAACACTGGACACATTCTGGCCGACTACGGTCTGTTTCACGAGCGTCCTTAAATTAGCAAGCTCCTTTTCCAGTTGTTCTACTTTGATTTGAATATCTGCGCACCCACCACAAGGCTCGTCTTCGTACCTCACACTTTTTGTGGTATTTACGCTTTTTGCACGCTTTGCTGGTCGTTGGCTGGAGGCGAAGGTAGAGCGAGCACAGGTTCTGGCTGCGAAGGACAACTCACCGGACTTATCTTCCAAAGAGGTGCCGTCGCTGGCCGTACTACTACAGTTAGCTTGCTGAGAATCCATAAACTTCGACGTGATATAATATGTATAATTTCGCTTTCGATGTTATAACGAATACGTCGG